>KZ651227.1:385845-448934 GCA_001010745.2 Gerris buenoi
TAAAAAGTGTGTGTGTGTGTGCTTGTGTGTGTTTCTACTGTTGTTCCTGAAGGGTCTAATGTACAAAGAGTAAAAAAAAAAAAATACTTTGTCACAGTTAAAACTTTTTCACATAGAAAAATACAAAAACAATGCCTTACTTTTTACTTAAATTAATTTTTTGTTGTATATAACGTCACAAGGTAGCGCCACCTCACTATTTTGCTATAACTCCATTTAATTTTGACCTCTGGTCTTTCTTCGCATTGTCCTTTAAGGTGCGTTTACAGCTGACATTTATTGCATGACATTTATGTCAGACAGAAATCTCAGTAGTGTAAACACCGAAAAATGTATGTTTCTACTCTCAGCTATAAGTGTCGACACTTCTATAACAACAGATGTAAACACCGATTATTATATTTTTCGTACACTAATTGCAAATTTAAGCATTGCGAGAAGTGTCAGACATATATCTCCGACATAAATCTCAAGCAATTTCTCTCAGTTGTAAACTCTCAAAGCAATTTCTGTCTCACACTTGACATTTATTGCCAGAGAGAAGTGTCAGGTGTAAACGCACTTTTATTCTCTAGACGTACTTATTATTCTAGACCTATACCTTCTTTTATGTGGTATTTAAATTATTTTTATCTATGATTAATATGAAATATAAATATTTTATCCCTGTTTTTGATGCGTAGAATGTGATTCTTTTCGTAGTTGTATTCTTACGCATCCGTATGAGACTCTTATTATTGAAAATTAATGTCTGCTTGAAATTCGCATTACTACTTTCCTGGATAGCATTCCGTGCAACAATGCTGATTTGATTTGTATTGCTACTTTCCTCGATAGCATCCCGTGCAACAATGCTGATTTGTATTGCTACTTTCCTCGATAGCATCCCATGCAACAATGCTGATTTGTATTGCTACTTTCCTCGATAGCATCCCGTGCAACAATGCTGATTTGTATTGCTACTTTCCTGGATAGCATCCCGTGCAACAATGCTGATTTGTATTGCTACTTTCCTCGATTGCATCCCGTGCAACAATGCTGATTTGTATTGCTACTTTCCTAGATAGCATCCCATGCAACAATGCTGATTTGTATTGCTTTAATATCCTTTTATTTTGTAGTTATGATTTTACTTTTGAAAGTGGGATAAAGCTTGACAAAGACAACATCAGTCCTTCGTGTCTTTAATTTAAATTTAATTACACCTCGTCTGCCTCCCCTCTAATTTTTGTGACTGCACTGTTAATTTGCTTTTATATGTTTTATATTAAAGCAAATTATATTATATAATCCTGTATCCTGGCATTGAAAATTGATTCATTGATTTAGTATTCGGTCTGTTTATTTGTTTACTTTTAGGCTAGGTGCACACTAGCGACTTTTTGTCCGCAGACAGTTTTGTCGCTACCTCAATTGAGTGCGCACACCGGAGACAAAAACAGATAAAAGACAAAATTTTTCTTCGAGCCTAGGAGACAGCCTGCGACTTTTTTGTCCGCAGACTGTCTTTCGCTCGACCTAGGCAATTGAATAACATGGAAGTGCGCACACTGAGGGCAAAACAGTCTGCAGACTGTATGCGGGCTGTCTGCCCCGGCACAAAAGTTTTGTCGCCGGCGACATTATTGTCGCCAGCTACAATCTTTTGCTCCGGGGCAAACAGTCTGCAAACTGTTTTGTCTCCAATGTGCGAGGGTGCAGCAACACAACTGTCGCCTTCCGGTCGTCTTTTGCACCGGGAGATATTCTCCGCAGACAGTTTGCAGACTGTTTTGTCGCCAGTGTCCGCCTAGCCTTAGTTAAAAATGCTGAGGTTCTTTATCTAGCCAGATGTTTTAGTTTAGTTTGCATATTTCTATATAGTTCTGTGTTATACTTCATCAGCAAAACCCATTTTTTCAATAAGAGTTCTCTGTATTCACTGAACCCCTCTTTTTTTCTTCCGACGGTTTTCTTTAATATACTATCTAGTTATCAGCAGATGGACAAGTTGTGATAAGCTGCTACCGACCTGTCTAAGACTCTTTTATTGTTTTAAAAATGTTAGTAACTTCTCCTTCATTTAAAACTTGGTTAGCATATATGGATTCTTACTATTACATTTTTATTATCCTGTTAGGTAAACTATATTATCCTAATAATATTGCAGTTCCATCCACATACTTTAAAAAAAAAAACTTAATATTTCAACTGCTTGTTCTATTCATTTCAACATTTTGTACGATCTTGCAATGTGTACTTAACATTTCAACATTTTGTACTATCCAATTCAACATTTTGTACGATCATACAATTTGTATTTAACATTTTAACATTTTGTACGATCATACAATGTGTACTTAACATTTCAACAGTTCGTACGATCATGTAATGTATACTTAACATTTGAACAGTTCGTACGATCATGCAATGTGTACTTAACATTTCAACAGTATGTACGATCATGCAATGTATAAAAACATTTCAACATTTTGTACTCTCCACTTCAACAGTTTGAACGATCATAAAATGTTTACTTAATATTTCAACATTTTGTACGATCATACTATGTGTACTTAACATTTCAACATTTTGTACGATCATACTATGTATACTTAACATTTCAACAGTATGTACGATCATGCAATGTGTACTTAACATTTCAACATTTTGTACTCTCCACTTCAACAGTTTGAACGATCATAGAATGTGTACTTAACATTTCAACAGTATGTACGATCATGCAATGTTTCATACAATCATACAATCAACATTTTAAGAGCAAAATCTATTAATTTATTACCTATAAAAAACGGTAGCCAATATGTTATGAGTAACCTAATTCGACTGCTTTAATTGTTTTTCGTTCATTGTTTATGTCTAGCATTTAAGTTAGATTATAAGTGGAGTCAGACCGATAAGAAGGACTAAATAAGTGAATCTGTGCGTGACTTGTCGTGTAAAACAGTCTTCAGACAGCCGTAATGGATGCTTTATTCTATTTTAATTATTTGCATTACATGTATGTATTGTTCCATTCAGTCAGGCTGATAAACATACACCTTTTTTTACCTCTGTGTATTGTATGGTTTCTCCGATAAGCATAATAACGTAGATTTATTTTTTATCAAGAAATAAAAGTGATTTTTTGGTTTCTTGACGAAAAAGTAATACTTTTATTTTCTAATCGTGTTATTTCGTCAACTAAATCTAGTTATTTAGTTACGTCCAATTGTAGTCTTAAAAGTTTTCCTACTTTTGATACGCGCCATCTTAAAAGACTACATAAAATCATTTTGATTAATTGTTTAGGTTATATGAAATGATTGATTTTAAATCAATTATTTGTACGCTATGGATACTGTAAGCACTCTTGTAATGTTGAGAAATATACTTTTGAACCAGACACGTGTTTTTATTGTTACACATTATTTCGCTACTAATTCATTTCTTTTCTCGAGAGGATTATGGGCGGGGCTTGGTCTGTTGAACTTGCTTCTGCAGAGTTCTTTCTTCAGGGATACAAAAGGGTCTTGTAGTCAAAAATAATCCCCACACTATAAAGCCACTTAAAGATTATATAGGTACATCAACTAAAAGTAGAAATAGACCGCCGTATCTTTCCAAGGTATTTAATTAATAAAGACTTAAATGTGTGAAAATGGACTATATTTTTAACATAATTAATAATCCCCACACTATAAAGCCACTTAAAGATTATATAGGTACATCAACTAAAAGTAGAAATAGACCGCCGTATCTTTCGAAGATTTTTAATTAATAAAGACTTGAATTTGTGAAAATGGACTAAATTTAGACCAACCAAAATTATTGACTAAGTAAAACATAGTTTCTTTTTTTTTTTTAAATTACCTTTATTGAATAAAAAAAAAATACAACATATTAATACATAATAATATTCCATTACATCGAGTTATCTTTTTTGTTGATTTAACTATTTAGTACTATATTAGATTATCTCTCCACTAGAGAACATGGAGTCCTGAGCTGTGGAGAGAGAGTTTACACCGTTTGTTATGTATATTACATTGTACACAATAATTATTTTAAAAGAATTAATTAGTTATTTTCCATAATTATATATTTATTTTAGTTTTGATTATATATTTATTTTATTATATATTATTTTAGTTTTNAAAGTAATATATGAGAAAGTAATATATGAGAAAGTAATATATGAGAAAGTAATATATGAGAAAGTAATATATGAGAAAGTAATATATGAGAAAGTAATATATGAGAAAGTAATATATGAGAAAGTAATATATGAGAAAGTAATATATGAGAAAGTAATATATGAGAAAGTAATATATGAGAAAGTAATATATGAGAAAGTAATATATGAGAAAGTAATATATGAGAAAGTAATATATGAGAAAGTAATATATGAGAAAGTAATATATGAGAAAGTAATATATGAGAAAGTAATATATGAGAAAGTAATATATGAGAAAGTAATATATGAGAAAGTAATATATGAGAAAGTAATATATGAGAAAGTAATATATGAGAAAGTAATATATGAGAAAGTAATATATGAGAAAGTAATATATGAGAAAGTAATATATGAGAAAGTAATATATGAGAAAGTAATATATGAGAAAGTAATATATGAGAAAGTAATATATGAGAAAGTAATATATGAGAAAGTAATATATGAGAAAGTAATATATGAGAAAGTAATATATGAGAAAGTAATATATGAGAAAGTAATATATGAGAAAGTAATATATGAGAAAGTAATATATGAGAAAGTAATATATGAGAAAGTAATATATGAGAAAGTAATATATGAGAAAGTAATATATGAGAAAGTAATATATGAGAAAGTAATATATGAGAAAGTAATATATGAGAAAGTAATATATGAGAAAGTAATATATGAGAAAGTAATATATGAGAAAGTAATATATGAGAAAGTAATATATGAGAAAGTAATATATGAGAAAGTAATATATGAGAAAGTAATATATGAGAAAGTAATATATGAGAAAGTAATATATGAGAAAGTAATATATGAGAAAGTAATATATGAGAAAGTAATATATGAGAAAGTAATATATGAGAAAGTAATATATGAGAAAGTAATATATGAGAAAGTAATATATGAGAAAGTAATATATGAGAAAGTAATATATGAGAAAGTAATATATGAGAAAGTAATATATGAGAAAGTAATATATGAGAAAGTAATATATGAGAAAGTAATATATGAGAAAGTAATATATGAGAAAGTAATATATGAGAAAGTAATATATGAGAAAGTAATATATGAGAAAGTAATATATGAGAAAGTAATATATGAGAAAGTAATATATGAGAAAGTAATATATGAGAAAGTAATATATGAGAAAGTAATATATGAGAAAGTAATATATGAGAAAGTAATATATGAGAAAGTAATATATGAGAAAGTAATATATGAGAAAGTAATATATGAGAAAGTAATATATGAGAAAGTAATATATGAGAAAGTAATATATGAGAAAGTAATATATGAGAAAGTAATATATGAGAAAGTAATATATGAGAAAGTAATATATGAGAAAGTAATATATGAGAAAGTAATATATGAGAAAGTAATATATGAGAAAGTAATATATGAGAAAGTAATATATGAGAAAGTAATATATGAGAAAGTAATATATGAGAAAGTAATATATGAGAAAGTAATATATGAGAAAGTAATATATGAGAAAGTAATATATGAGAAAGTAATATATGAGAAAGTAATATATGAGAAAGTAATATATGAGAAAGTAATATATGAGAAAGTAATATATGAGAAAGTAATATATGAGAAAGTAATATATGAGAAAGTAATATATGAGAAAGTAATATATGAGAAAGTAATATATGAGAAAGTAATATATGAGAAAGTAATATATGAGAAAGTAATATATGAGAAAGTAATATATGAGAAAGTAATATATGAGAAAGTAATATATGAGAAAGTAATATATGAGAAAGTAATATATGAGAAAGTAATATATGAGAAAGTAATATATGAGAAAGTAATATATGAGAAAGTAATATATGAGAAAGTAATATATGAGAAAGTAATATATGAGAAAGTAATATATGAGAAAGTAATATATGAGAAAGTAATATATGAGAAAGTAATATATGAGAAAGTAATATATGAGAAAGTAATATATGAGAAAGTAATATATGAGAAAGTAATATATGAGAAAGTAATATATGAGAAAGTAATATATGAGAAAGTAATATATGAGAAAGTAATATATGAGAAAGTAATATATGAGAAAGTAATATATGAGAAAGTAATATATGAGAAAGTAATATATGAGAAAGTAATATATGAGAAAGTAATATATGAGAAAGTAATATATGAGAAAGTAATATATGAGAAAGTAATATATGAGAAAGTAATATATGAGAAAGTAATATATGAGAAAGTAATATATGAGAAAGTAATATATGAGAAAGTAATATATGAGAAAGTAATATATGAGAAAGTAATATATGAGAAAGTAATATATGAGAAAGTAATATATGAGAAAGTAATATATGAGAAAGTAATATATGAGAAAGTAATATATGAGAAAGTAATATATGAGAAAGTAATATATGAGAAAGTAATATATGAGAAAGTAATATATGAGAAAGTAATATATGAGAAAGTAATATATGAGAAAGTAATATATGAGAAAGTAATATATGAGAAAGTAATATATGAGAAAGTAATATATGAGAAAGTAATATATGAGAAAGTAATATATGAGAAAGTAATATATGAGAAAGTAATATATGAGAAAGTAATATATGAGAAAGTAATATATGAGAAAGTAATATATGAGAAAGTAATATATGAGAAAGTAATATATGAGAAAGTAATATATGAGAAAGTAATATATGAGAAAGTAATATATGAGAAAGTAATATATGAGAAAGTAATATATGAGAAAGTAATATATGAGAAAGTAATATATGAGAAAGTAATATATGAGAAAGTAATATATGAGAAAGTAATATATGAGAAAGTAATATATGAGAAAGTAATATATGAGAAAGTAATATATGAGAAAGTAATATATGAGAAAGTAATATATGAGAAAGTAATATATGAGAAAGTAATATATGAGAAAGTAATATATGAGAAAGTAATATATGAGAAAGTAATATATGAGAAAGTAATATATGAGAAAGTAATATATGAGAAAGTAATATATGAGAAAGTAATATATGAGAAAGTAATATATGAGAAAGTAATATATGAGAAAGTAATATATGAGAAAGTAATATATGAGAAAGTAATATATGAGAAAGTAATATATGAGAAAGTAATATATGAGAAAGTAATATATGAGAAAGTAATATATGAGAAAGTAATATATGAGAAAGTAATATATGAGAAAGTAATATATGAGAAAGTAATATATGAGAAAGTAATATATGAGAAAGTAATATATGAGAAAGTAATATATGAGAAAGTAATATATGAGAAAGTAATATATGAGAAAGTAATATATGAGAAAGTAATATATGAGAAAGTAATATATGAGAAAGTAATATATGAGAAAGTAATATATGAGAAAGTAATATATGAGAAAGTAATATATGAGAAAGTAATATATGAGAAAGTAATATATGAGAAAGTAATATATGAGAAAGTAATATATGAGAAAGTAATATATGAGAAAGTAATATATGAGAAAGTAATATATGAGAAAGTAATATATGAGAAAGTAATATATGAGAAAGTAATATATGAGAAAGTAATATATGAGAAAGTAATATATGAGAAAGTAATATATGAGAAAGTAATATATGAGAAAGTAATATATGAGAAAGTAATATATGAGAAAGTAATATATGAGAAAGTAATATATGAGAAAGTAATATATGAGAAAGTAATATATGAGAAAGTAATATATGAGAAAGTAATATATGAGAAAGTAATATATGAGAAAGTAATATATGAGAAAGTAATATATGAGAAAGTAATATATGAGAAAGTAATATATGAGAAAGTAATATATGAGAAAGTAATATATGAGAAAGTAATATATGAGAAAGTAATATATGAGAAAGTAATATATGAGAAAGTAATATATGAGAAAGTAATATATGAGAAAGTAATATATGAGAAAGTAATATATGAGAAAGTAATATATGAGAAAGTAATATATGAGAAAGTAATATATGAGAACGTAATATATGAGAAAGTAATATATGAGAAAGTAATATATGAGAAAGTAATATATGAGAAAGTAATATATGAGAAAGCAATATATGAGAAAGTAATATATGAGAAAGTAAATAAGTGAAATTCCAATTTTCGAAAACTCCGTTTTAAGCCCTTTGGAGTTACCTTATCGAGTCCTTTTTAATACTAGCATTTTTCCGCGTCAGGTATTCATTTAGGTTATATGACGAGAGTAAGAGTTGCTGAGGCTCCTACCCCTAATGTACTAATCGAAGGAATTGATAAACAAAGAGTTGCTGATGAGTTTAGATGTTAATCATTTAGCTATTCAAGTCAAATTAAAGATGTACTCAATGAAGTAGTAAGATATTCTGTAGCCAAATACGAAAATCCGGTTACTATTACATAGCGTGGCTTCTGTTCTCTTTTTAGTAATACACCGCTTAAATTTACTTGGGATGTAAAAGACTTTATCGTATTCTCGCGCTTTCTTAAAAAAAATGGTTTTCGCTTTTATTCTATTCGTGACTTTGAGGCTTGGTGGCCAATTTGCTTTGGGTTAGGTTTCAGTAACGATTCTGTTCGCCCATGTCATAACCTTACGCCTTAAATTTCATTTTTCTAAGTCAGCATTTTTTTTTTTTTTCAGCCTTTGTTATAATGTCAAGACCAATCATAATTGTCACTATTTTATGTATAGTGAAAAATAAAAAATATTTGACAGCAAAAGATGTATCGCCCTGATAAAGTAGGGTAGTCTCCCGACAACCACGCACCTAGACATGATTTGTTATTGCTAAGCTAAGGCAACCACATTAATTCCAATAAAATACGTGTGGTGTCGCGGGACACCCGGTAGGAACCAAGTTCCTTCCATTTTTCATGAAATATAAATCACACTGCTAAGTACATATACGTTGCTAACTACTTATACATGGCGGAGTTAGAAAAGAGACAAAATTAAAAGTAACTGACTGTTTGTACCTAGCGGAGTTAAGGCAAAATTAAAAGAAAAGTGTTATTTGTATCACTAAAGCAAGCCTCTTACAATAAATATGTATTGAATATAAGAAAAACTTTAGTTAAAAAGTATGTTTTTTAAGGAATGTTAGATTAAAATAAGTGACATTTGACATATATTATAACAAAAATAAACAAAACAAGTCAAGTAACAGGCTTTCTTAATAACACTTTTTCCCGTCTTAACATATTTAAAGCTTACGTTTACGCGAGCGTTGCGCGTGAATACTTCGGCGGATAACGTTGTCCAACAAACTTAGCCTGGGCATTGGTAAAATGAACATGTGTACCAAATTTCAACTAACTCGGTGAACTTTTACTCACGCTATTGTCATCGATAGATTTCGTGACGGATTTTGCGTGACGGTGATTTTGTGACGGTGATTTTGGTCGTTTTTTTCGGATTCACTCCCGGGATCCAGAACGTGCCGTAAGGAACTTCGTTCCAAAAATTATTGTTCGTTCTGATTCGTCGGTCTTCAATTAGATATAGTAACTTAATTTTACTTATTTTTCTTAATTTAAAATCAAGGCCGTTGCCACGGGCATAACGGCCCGTCGTACGTTTAATAAGAGGTAATTCTAAGTTTTTCTAGGCCGAGACCGCTCCGACAATTTAGGTTCTGGTTTCGTTACCATTACAAATAGTTCGGTCTGAATTTGCTTTAAGTTACTGTCTCGATGCATGACGCAGCAGCTTTTATACAAAAAGGAGCGACCTTTTTCATTCAAAGTATGATTTTCCTTTTTGCTGCTTCTTTAACGACCAGATCAACACTTCCCTCATCTACCCGATGGTTTCCGCAAAATATTTGATCGTGTATGTACACGATCAAACATTTTGCGCAAACTTGATGTCGGGCAAATTTAGGCCATACACGTCAAAAATCATATTCGCGCAAAAATCAAACAGCCCCGCATACACGGTCAAAATGTCATCATGTTTGACATTTGACCGTGTATGAGGGCCTTAACTCACTAGATGTGTCGGTGTTTACCCGTATACGTAGGTCTTATACAGTTTACGGTATTTCTTTAGATTTTCACTGCTCTATATTTTTAAAATATAAATGAATATCATTATTTATGCATTTCTTTGACTAAATAACAATAAGTCAAAGGTATGTTTAGTCCAATGTTTACATTGGTATTGGTACAAAGGGATTCCACCTTCTTTTTTTATAAGGGGAGTAACAGTCTAAAGAAGAACATTATGTACATCTTCTTTATATATATATTTAGTTTCTTTTTTTCAATGCCCGATTTATTACTGTTTAATATATTCTATTCTTTTGAATCAATACCTAATGACACATGAGAAATTCATAAGCATGTTTTGTCATAAACATGAAAAAATATCGAAAATTCCTAAAAACTATTTTAGTATTGACAGCCGACGATCTAATTTAGAAAATATAATATTTTGCCTATTCGATCATTTTTTTTTTTAACACTTTGAAGATTAAAATTCTCTTTGAAAAGAAAAAAAAAAATATAAATTCGATTGCTTTAAATCGCTAATCATTTTAAAGTTAAAAATGAATTTTCTTGTTTTCTTTTAAAAATACTAAACTAAAATTAATTAAAAGTATTTACCGGATTAAAGGTCGGATATCAAAGGGCAGACGTGTTAATAAAGTTTGCAATGTTGACTTAGTCTAAGGAATTAAACTAAATTAAATCGAGATGAAAGCGAAAAGTGGACATTTCTCGGCAAAGTTTATCAAAAGCTTCTGTGTTTGTAACTTCGTCACTGTGTTTATTTTAGATTAAAATTACGTTATATTCTGTCAATATCCCAAGCCGGGGCTCACTTTTACTCTAAGGGACTTTCTGTTTTTTCTACATTTATTTAACGGTTATATCTTTTTTGCAGGTTATCTACAGCTAATGTTATTTACCTTGGCTTTAGTTTATTTGCCATTGTATTTTCCAATGTAATGATTACAATACAAACAGTTGAAATTTCGAGGGGATAACACGAAATATGATTTTACCAAATAGTCGGAAGTAAGGTCGTTTATGCCATACCATCACCATCGATAATAGCTTATTTAAAAACATAATCTTGTCTTGCTATTCATCTCGTCGGCTTCACTGATTTATTTGCCAAACAGAATATAATTGTCTTAGAAAAACATTTTTTTTTCTTCGATTTATCTTAAATAGCGGAAAGTTTGGATTTTCGAACACGTTTTTTTATTTAACTTTACTTGTTTTATGTTTGCTTCCAAAGCTTGTGAGCTAAATTTGGCCCACTTCTCATCTTTATAGTTACAAACAATTTTTTTTTCTTTAATTTATGTTAAATTGCGGAAAATTTGGGATTTTGTTCACTCTTCTATTTAACTTGACTTGTTTTATATTTGTTCGTTTGTATCCAAATCTAGTAAGCTAAAATCATATTTCCCTATGACAATACAATAATCAGTCATTTATTAAATGAATAATTAATTAATTAATTAATATTTCGATACATATATAATTTAAAAATCAAATCAGTGAAGATAATCAATGAAGATGAATTCACAGGTTATTTTTTTCAATAATTTACTAAATTTTTTTACCCTCTGCAAATTTACAAATTTAGGGTTTTTACCCTCTGCAAATTTACGCTGAACAAACGCATTGCATTTGCGTGAAGTGTTTGGTCGCTAAGAATGTCTCCCCTATCAATATACATATATTAAACCGAGAGTGTCGATCGAGGTTTTCGAACAAGTGGTTCGTCCTGCCCGTTCTAGTAGGAAGTACTAGACTACTACTACTGAACAATATTGGGTGAACATTGAGCGGGGGCCTGGTCCGGGAATCGAACCCAGAGGTCTATGGTCAGTTGGACACCCATTCATCCACTGACCTCGCCCGATGTTGCTTTACTTGACTGATTAAAAGCTAAACACTCTAATCGGCGGACTTCTAACCAAGCCCCCTAAAAGGAGTCTGGAGTAATATTTTATACTTGCTTAATTATATAAAGCTTTGTGGTTAATTATTTTGATGATTTTTTTGTTACAGGTGAGATTCGTTACACATATCTAGTACAATCATGAAATCAATAATTCAAAGAACGAGGCGAACAGGTTTTAAACTATAATTTGTCTTTTATAAACTTGTTATTAAAAGTACAAACAGAACAGTATTTGGTTACACGTACATCAGTATAAACATATTTCTCTAGTAGGGAGAAAAAGTTATGATTTTGGATTAGTTTAGAGGGACTAAAGCAGCTCTTTTCTTCCCTGAACTCAAAAAGTAAATTAAGTAAGTAGTCCCTGCGACAAGAGACGTGAATATTGTGAGCCGAAAAAAATTAATTGAGGTAGCCAACAGTTGGTTTTAAAGAACTAGCGTTAAATTCCTTTCAGAAAACTTATGGCTTGGGCAAAAAAAAATGTAACAACCAGCCCCGGTCTCCCCTACATGTAAGCGGGAGAGGGTGTGCTATTATAACAGCAGTTATATAATAACTTGATATCATTATAGGCTCCGGTTTACCTGTCAGATAAACCGCAACGTGTATGACCGGCTTTAGTATTCTCCTTAACAAGTCGTGTTGTCGAATCTTAGGTCTTCCCTACCCTTACCTATTCTTTTTTTATTTCTCATAACAAATAATAAAAACGGAGCAAAAGAGGTTCGTCAATAGTTAGACCCTTATAATTTCCTGCGTTAGTTTGTCGTTAAAGCACCTTTATCTCTGAAAGAACCCTAAATGAACATTTGAAACTTCGCAGTTATTTATTTATTAGTATATACTTTATTTTATTTATTATTACATTTTTCTACGCGAGTTGTATATGCGTCGCACTACTCGTTCGTTTAGTTCCAGTAGTTGTTTATATCAAGGGATTGAAATTTTATTATGAAATGCGTCATGTAGTGCGTTATAATTATATAATATATAATACCCATATATATATAATTTTTTTTTTTTAGTTTAATTGATTATTGCAAGATTTAGATTGACTATCATATCCAAGCCCAAGTTTTATTTATACATAAAGGTCTTTTAGAAGTTTATATATTTACAATAACTGTGATCGGGCTCTTATACACTGGGGATTTTACTGATTTAATTTTTATTCGAGTTATTACAAATTAGAGGTTATCGTTTGACTTTTTGGGGTAGAATGAAAGCAAGTAATCGTTATTTAGGGTAATGCAAGACTGGAGGACACTGGCAGCAACGCAGTATTCGGACTGCGTTAGGGGAAAAACCATCTACGGTTCCGCTTGCAACTCCCCTCTCTTTGAAACGGAAAAGCTCCCTAGCCATTAGTTACTATTTCTCGACAGACGGACGGCCCTTGAGAAATCCCTACATTTGTCAAGTAAGGCTACCAAACATTACTTTTCCAGTTAGTTTGTATGAGAAAGTGGTTTGTGTTTATTTTTCGTTCGTATTGTCAACTCGTACGTATTATTTTACGTAACGTTTGTATCAGTCGAGTTTTTGTCGTCGTCTACTGATTTGTCAAATTATCCCCCCTTTATTGATATTGTACGATATTCTTACTATACTCTCTGGTCAGATCAGATTAGCTTGCGATACCAACTCCGTCTTCAGTATGGTGTAGACGGTGGAGGTGTTGCTGCCATCGAATCATGTATTCAGTGGTTTTTTCGGACTCGGCTAGTGGTAGAATAATCCCGGGCGGGTTATCGGGGCAGATGCAGAATTTTCCGCATATAGACCTTATTCCAGTTAGACAGTATAATTCCGGGATTGCGGACCCTCATGTCCTTGTTCGAGGCGTTGCTCGAACCGTAAGCATACGGACGACCGTAAGCATATACGGTCGTCGAAATCTCCCCTCTTGCCGGGACAGAGAATATCGAAAGGCTCCGTTATGCTTACTTCGGTTCCGTGTGCCCGCAACTGGTGTTTTCAAAGACGTCACTTTAACCTTAAACAGTTTTCCGCCGGATTCACCGACCTAACGCTTCGTCGCCAAACGTAAATTTGTCCGTCTTTCGATCGGGTGATTCTACCACCCGTTCTCGATCCTTCGGTTACGACACCTACGCTACCGTAGATTGTAGATCCCGTTCTTATCGTCGACGCTTAATCCCGGTGTGTTATTTTTGGGAAAACCCCTCCTCCGTGCTTACGGTTAGAAACCCAAGTCGAGAAATTCCCCGGAGGCGATCTTATATCGACCGTGGGGCTGTGGGAAATATCTTGTGAGCACGTTCGCCTAACACAATATATTCCTGACGACATACTTAGGAAGAAGAATAGGGAAAAAAGACAACGACTCCATTCCTTTATCTGTCTTTACCGACTAGAATCGATACGTTCGGTATACCTCGCTCGAATAAAAAATAAAGAATCGTCAACGTGCTACTGAGGAAAAGACGCAGCTTATTGTCTGCTGTGCTTCGTCTCTTCTGCTTTGTATTTAAACCATACCCGTTTCCGTGTACAATTTTAAACGGGTCCTTATCAGTTAGGCATGTTATCATTCGAGCATTCTTTATTCATTTATACATTTTCAACTTTCATAAGATTAAGAGAAGAAGAGGTGAACATATCGTAACTTAAATTAAACAATCGAAAATAAAAATTTAAGTTAGAGAGTATCAAATAATAGAAACCAAACATCCGATTGAGGAGGATATGTAATAATAGGATATGATTGTGGATAGGATAATTATTTAGTAAGGAGGATAAGTCATTATTTTTAAATCCACGTCACATTTAAGAATACCGATTTGAGTTTTTAACTGGGGTTTCATTATTGAAACAAGGATTCGGCAGGCCTTATAGTAAATAAGTCTTGCCTTATAGAAAAATTAGTCTTGCCTATTGTAAATAAGTCTTGCCTTGTAGCAAATAAGTCTTTCCTTATAGTAAATACGTCTTGCCTTAATATAGTAAATAAGTCTTGCAATATAGTAAAAACGGTTTGAAGTTGAAAAAGTTTGGGTTTTAGGTAACTCCACTTCACTATAGCATTTGAATGGAATTACCCTCTATCATAATGCTGACCAACGATTTATTGTTCACTATAAACCGATTTATCTGTTTGTCTCATGCTCTTGCGCTGTGTTCTTTATTCTTTTATCTGACATAGCTTCACAAAGTGATATTAAACCTTAATTAGTCTAAACAATTAAATAAATTTAGTTCTTATAAGCGTTAATATTTTTTTATGAATAATGTCAAGTTGAACACACTTTATGTCCCTTCAAGAACGTTACATTTTTACAACCTCATTTATAAAAATAACATAAAATATTAATTACATTTGTCAAACTATAATTCATATTATTAACGATCTATATTTCGTTTTAAAAGATAAAAATAAATCTAAATCTATTCCTCATTAAATAAATCATAAGGAAGCATTGGAATATGACTAGCCTCATAAAAATGATAATGTAGAAGAGATAATATTAGTTTCTCTTCCCAGAGTTTTATGTTTTATGGGCGGGTCTTGCCGGATCTGGATAAAGGCCCCCATACACGGTCAAAATGTTTGCGCAAACACGTGTATGGGTTTTTTTTATGTTTGCGCTCACATGATGTTTGACGTGTACGGCTTAAATTTACCCGATATCAGTTTTGCGCAAACATTTTGGGCAAATTTTTTTATCGTGTTTGGGGGCCTTAAGCTATCCATTTCGACCAAGAAAACTTATACAATTCTCGTGCTGATCTTTTTTAAAGGGTTGAAATGTCATTTGGAGAACTTATAACTTTGCACTGTTTAGGTTCATTTGTTGTCGTCTTTCGTGGCGTGGCGGGCCGAATGGAAACATCTTACGGTCCGGATCCCAGATTCGGCCCGCGGGACGTAGTTAGTCGACATTGCGGAAACTAGGTGTATCCGACGAGTTTTTATAGTTGGATGTGATGCATTAAATATTCATATATTGCTAATTTCTGACCTATTGTAGATTAGGATTTTATCACCTTTTTTAACCTCCTCCCAAAATGACATTGGTCGTCTAAATGCCACGGCAAAACTATTCTAGAGTCCAACTGTCTGACTGAAGTGAAACATCAGATTATTTAATCTCAATTCACTGACGTGCAAATTGGTGATAACATTCGTCTATTGGCTATGCCACTTAATCAAACAAAAATGTCTCAAACTCCTTACTTTATTCAACACTTGATAAACTCAAAGTATAAATAAACTATACAGGCTAGAGGAAAAACAAGCATTTTCTACAAATCTCTACTTATTCATTGACGGTCTCGTTACTGTAAATTCATAAGATTATGGCTTAGTAAGGTTCTTATCGCCAAAATTTCACATTTGTAAGTGGGTATTTGATAAATGCCAACTTAACCACAATAATGATTTTTTATCGTTCATTAATTTGTATCACGAGTTTTTTTTTTTTTTTTTTAAATAAAAAGATTATTCATCTATCATTTTATTTTTAAATTTAGTATAAACTACCATTAATTATTTTGGTATTACTGTATATATTCAATTTATATCTATCTATCTATGTATGTAAAGAAAACTGTCTGTATGTCTGTTCTTTATGCGTATCCATAGATTTATTTCGATCTTGGTGAAAATTTGATCTCTTCACCTTAAAAACAAGGGGAAGGTCACTGCCTACATGAGATTTTCAAATTTAATTTGGTACATAGGGGTAAAGGGTACAACTGTCAAAGCGATGTTATACCCTTTATCTTTATGATACATATGTCGGTGAAGAGCTCTTTCAGAGTACAGTAATTCCGCCATCTTGATTCAAAATGATGGCCAATTATCTACAACATTTTTCATGACGATATCATCGGAACCAACTGTACTAGAACCTTGAAATTTGGTTCTAGTTTTTTTAAATTAAGTTATTTTCCTTAATAAAAGTATATACAAGACAAATGTGTCTGCTTTACTACTACCAGTTTTCCCAGTAGTCGGAGAATTACTATTTAGGATTAATGCAACTTATTTTATGTTAGAGGAGAGTAAATATTTAAAAATTATTTTTATTGCTACTCAATAAAGCTAATGTTGTATAGAAGCAGGTTACCACTTGGCTGGCTCGTCAGTTTTTCAGTTTACCGATAGTTGGATTCCCGTGCCCCGCTACGTAGTGTGTTATTTTTAATGTATTTTGTTAAATTTGATAAGTTTTTCGACTACCGTGAAGAATCATTACAGTGATTTTACTAAGGAGGAATTGTGGAAAACTTTGTTTTTCCCATAAAGAAGGAGAACATCGGTGTATGTTTTGTTATGGGATTGCTATTTTGCATGTATTACACGGAATGCAATACTCGTGTTTCCACTCGAGTAATTGCCAAGTTATAATTAGTAAAGAGCGGTTGTCGTTGTCTTTGTCACGGTTAAGCTTGTATTTCGGCACCGCCTAATTCCTGGTATGCCGAGCTTTTCAAAGTCCTTATGTTGCTCTCCGGTACTCCGTCGCTTAATTGATATCAAGTCATCTGTGTACAGAGCGGATTTCAATTCGGCTTACATATAATCGGAGATGATTGCGGCTGTCGGCTAGGATTCGCACGAGATGCCGTGTCGAGGCTTGGTATCTGACCGTGTCCGTGCAGGTCCGGTGATAACCCGAGTGGATATCAATCGATCCTTGGGTAATTCGGTACGTCGTGCTCTGATAGGGCATTTCCATTTGATACGGCACTAATTAGGAGAAGTCCGGAGAGGACGGTCACCTCTTGAAATTACTCCGTGTGACATTACCTCCGAGTATATTGTTAGGCTTGTTCGTTACATATTCTCGGATCTCTGTCGAGTCTGCAAAGCTGTAGATAGCACGCTTGTGCATCAAAGGTACCACGTGGCCGTTCTTTAAGAGCCTCCAGAAAATATTTAAGAAGTTGTTTTTTATTTCTTCGTTGCAATAGTTTTTTAAATCACCTATAAAACTATTCGACTATAAAACGTTGGAATTTATTGAGCTTTTTAAGTCCGTTTGCCGTTCACTTACGTCTATGTTATCTCCTTTTCGTATCAGTGCCGGATAGCTATCTTTATCTTGTCGGGGTGGAGCTCTTCTCCCTCTCATCCTCTTCTTGACCTATTTAAACCCCTTTAAACTGCCGACAAGCTGACAGTAGCGTCTTTAAATTGTAAATGTATACGTACTACCTCTATGAGAATTGAATTTCTCCAAATCCGTATAACTGTTAGAGTTATGAGGTAGGTACAGATGAAGTAAGTTTTTAATTTATTCGATTTTAGTACTGCTCAATAATAAAATAAACAAAGTCGTTTCTAACATGGGTATGTTTTATCTGTAGGGGACATAAGAAGTTTTCGTCACGCAAAAAACTAAATGAAAAACCGTGACGTTCAAATATCCTGCCAGGAAGTTACAATATAATAGGAGTTAGTTGGTTTTCACTTGAATTCATTGTAGTTCTTTATTTCGCCGATAGAAGTACTGCTCTACATACGTTCTAAATTTTGTGTAAAATTATATCAGAGCTCCTAGCAGACCAAATTGTAATCGAAATGGATTGATGTTTCATAATTTCACATCTTAATATCCATCTACTACCTATTATATCAATCAGTTTCATAATTTCACATCTTAATATCCATCTACTACCTATTATATCAATCAGTTTCATAATTTCACATCTTAATATCCATCTACTACCTACTATATCAATCAGTTTCATAATTTCACATCTTAATATCCATCTACTACCTACTATATCAATCAGTTTCATAATTTCACATCTTAATATCCATCTACTACCTATTATATCAATCAGTTTCATAATTTCACATCTTAATATCCATCTACTACCTATTATATCAATCAGTTTCATAATTTCACATCTTAATATCCATCTACTACCTATTATATCAATCAGTTTCATAATTTCACATCTTAATATCCATCTACTACCTATTATATCAATCAGTTTCATAATTTCACATCTTAATATCCATCTACTACCTATTATATCAATCAGTTTCATAATTTCACATCTTAATATCCATCTACTACCTATTATATCAATCAGTTTCATAATTTCACATCTTAATATCCATCTACTACCTATTATATCAATCAGTTTCATAATTTCACATCTTAATATCCATCTACTACCTATTATATCAATCAGTTTCATAATTTCACATCTTAATATCCATCTACTACCTATTATATCAATCAGTTTCATAATTTCACATCTTAATATCCATCTACTACCTATTATATCAATCAGTTTCATAATTTCACATCTTAATATCCATCTACTACCTATTATATCAATCAGTTTCATAATTTCACATCTTAATATCCATCTACTACCTATTATATCAATCAGTTTCATAATTTCACATCTTAATATCCATCTACTACCTATTATATCAATCAGTTTCATAATTTCACATCTTAATATCCATCTACTACCTATTATATCAATCAGTTTCATAATTTCACATCTTAATATCCATCTACTACCTATTATATCAATCAGTTTCATAATTTCACATCTTAATATCCATCTACTACCTATTATATCAATCAGTTTCATAATTTCACATCTTAATATCCATCTACTACCTATTATATCAATCAGTTTCATAATTTCACATCTTAATATCCATCTACTACCTATTATATCAATCAGTTTCATAATTTCACATCTTAATATCCATCTACTACCTATTATATCAATCAGTTTCATAATTTCACATCTTAATATCCATCTACTACCTATTATATCAATCAGTTTCATAATTTCACATCTTAATATCCATCTACTACCTATTATATCAATCAGTTTCATAATTTCACATCTTAATATCCATCTACTACCTATTATATCAATCAGTTTCATAATTTCACATCTTAATATCCATCTACTACCTATTATATCAATCAGTTTCATAATTTCACATCTTAATATCCATCTACTACCTATTATATCAATCAGTTTCATAATTTCACATCTTAATATCCATCTACTACCTATTATATCAATCAGTTTCATAATTTCACATCTTAATATCCATCTACTACCTATTATATCAATCAGTTTCATAATTTCACATCTTAATATCCATCTACTACCTATTATATCAATCAGTTTCATAATTTCACATCTTAATATCCATCTACTACCTATTATATCAATCAGTTTCATAATTTCACATCTTAATATCCATCTACTACCTATTATATCAATCAGTTTCATAATTTCACATCTTAATATCCATCTACTACCTATTATATCAATCAGTTTCATAATTTCACATCTTAATATCCATCTACTACCTATTATATCAATCAGTTTCATAATTTCACATCTTAATATCCATCTACTACCTATTATATCAATCAGTTTCATAATTTCACATCTTAATATCCATCTACTACCTATTATATCAATCAGTTTCATAATTTCACATCTTAATATCCATCTACTACCTATTATATCAATCAGTTTCATAATTTCACATCTTAATATCCATCTACTACCTATTATATCAATCAGTTTCATAATTTCACATCTTAATATCCATCTACTACCTATTATATCAATCAGTTTCATAATTTCACATCTTAATATCCATCTACTACCTATTATATCAATCAGTTTCATAATTTCACATCTTAATATCCATCTACTACCTATTATATCAATCAGTTTCATAATTTCACATCTTAATATCCATCTACTACCTATTATATCAATCAGTTTCATAATTTCACATCTTAATATCCATCTACTACCTATTATATCAATCAGTTTCATAATTTCACATCTTAATATCCATCTACTACCTATTATATCAATCAGTTTCATAATTTCACATCTTAATATCCATCTACTACCTATTATATCAATCAGTTTCATAATTTCACATCTTAATATCCATCTACTACCTATTATATCAATCAGTTTCATAATTTCACATCTTAATATCCATCTACTACCTATTATATCAATCAGTTTCATAATTTCACATCTTAATATCCATCTACTACCTATTATATCAATCAGTTTCATAATTTCACATCTTAATATCCATCTACTACCTATTATATCAATCAGTTTCATAATTTCACATCTTAATATCCATCTACTACCTATTATATCAATCAGTTTCATAATTTCACATCTTAATATCCATCTACTACCTATTATATCAATCAGTTTCATAATTTCACATCTTAATATCCATCTACTACCTATTATATCAATCAGTTTCATAATTTCACATCTTAATATCCATCTACTACCTATTATATCAATCAGTTTCATAATTTCACATCTTAATATCCATCTACTACCTATTATATCAATCAGTTTCATAATTTCACATCTTAATATCCATCTACTACCTATTATATCAATCAGTTTCATAATTTCACATCTTAATATCCATCTACTACCTATTATATCAATCAGTTTCATAATTTCACATCTTAATATCCATCTACTACCTATTATATCAATCAGTTTCATAATTTCACATCTTAATATCCATCTACTACCTATTATATCAATCAGTTTCATAATTTCACATCTTAATATCCATCTACTACCTATTATATCAATCAGTTTCATAATTTCACATCTTAATATCCATCTACTACCTATTATATCAATCAGTTTCNTTAACGCATCACAAAAAAATAAACAGACAATCGGTGTTTAACGAAGCCATAATCACAAAGAAATTAACCACCAATCGCTGTTTAACGCATCACAAAAAAATAAACAGACAATCGGTGTTTAACGAAGCCATAATCACAAAGAAATTAACCACCAATCGCTGTTTAACGCATCACAAAAAAATAAACAGACAATCGGTGTTTAACGAAGCCATAATCACAAAGAAATTAACCACCAATCGCTGTTTAACGCATCACAAAAAAATAAACAGACAATCGGTGTTTAACGAAGCCATAATCACAAAGAAATTAACCACCAATCGCTGTTTAACGCATCACAAAAAAATAAACAGACAATCGGTGTTTAACGAAGCCATAATCACAAAGAAATTAACCACCAATCGCTGTTTAACGCATCACAAAAAAATAAACAGACAATCGGTGTTTAACGAAGCCATAATCACAAAGAAATTAACCACCAATCGCTGTTTAACGCATCACAAAAAAATAAACAGACAATCGGTGTTTAACGAAGCCATAATCACAAAGAAATTAACCACCAATCGCTGTTTAACGCATCACAAAAAAATAAACAGACAATCGGTGTTTAACGAAGCCATAATCACAAAGAAATTAACCACCAATCGCTGTTTAACGCATCACAAAAAAATAAACCGACAATCAGTGTTTAACGAAGCCATAATCACAAAGAAATTAACCATCAATCGTTGTTTAACGCATCACAAAAAAAATAAACCGACAATCAGTGTTTAACGAAGCCATAATCACAAAGAAATTAACCATCAATCGTTGTTTAACGCATCACAAAAAAATAAACCGACAATCGGTGTTTAACGAAGCCATAATCACAAATAAATATACCATCAATCGTTGTTTAATGCATGACAAAAAAAAATAAACCGACAATCGGTGTTTAACGAAGCCATAATCACAAAGAAATATACCATCAATCGTTGTTTAACGCATCACAATAAAATAAACCGACAATCGGCGTTTAACGAAGCTATAAGGTGGCGCAGCGCGGATGGCCACATTTTAAATGGTCACCATGTGCTCAATACTAAAGTTAGGGGATTGCACATCAGTCAAATTTTTAAGTGTGGAAGATAATGTCCGATAAATGACGCCTTGTCGATTTGCACATTCTTTGAGGCGCTCGGCGAATTTGCGCATCACATTCTCTAACATCTCGTCAGGGAATACGATTTTTCATCCCCTATTCAAAGGATAAAAAAATGGATACTGTCCACATATGGAGCAGTATATGTGCACATATGGAGCAGTATATGTGCACATATGGAGCCACTGCACGCACAAGTGTTCATGGATCGCGTGCGTTAAATTTTTCTCGGTCGTGTCAATAATGTGGACTAATATGAATGTGAAAATCGACAAGGACATCATTTATCAGATATTATCTTCCACACTTAAAACTTTGACTTATGTCTAGTAAACTTCCACATTTTTACTTGAAAATTTGCTTTAACCATAACATAACGGCTGTTGATAACCATAACATAACGGCTGTTAATTTTGTGTAAAAATAAAAGTAAAATTAATCTAGATCTCTATTTAGATAAGTTGTTATGTCTATTTGCAGACTAAAAACTAACTTTTATTTTTATCGGAATAGATGCGGTTGCCTTAGCTTAGCAATAACAATTATTTTAGATGCGAATTTTCGCCGTCGAGACACTACTCGATTATATAAATGATTGACTTATGCCTGTGTCACACTTATATTACTGTCATTTAGACGATAAATGGCGAAAGCAATGGAACGAGGTGTTAACGGCAAGTAAAACTTGTCTTGCAGTAGTTATTGTTGGTTGAGGGGCGTGCAATGCCTATCCAAGTTCACGGGTAGCTTATAGGTACATGATAGTCTAGATACTTCGGTTTCTCCCATACACCACTGACACACGTTACACGTCTCAGTTCTCTTCTACAAGGTTGCATTCATTTGTAGAGTTCGTGTCTCACGTCTCTGGGAATCGAACTGAGATTGTTGACATTCGACATTAGTTTCAAGGAAGATTGTTTCATAACTTCCGACCTAACTGATCTTTTTCGATTTGTTTATTCTTAGTTATATAAATAGCGATACAATATGTATCGTAAGATATATCACGCATAATTACTTGGTATACCATATATACAGACATACAGATATACCATATATACAGATATACCATATATACAGATATACCATATATGCTTAAGGATTCAAATAGTTTTTCACATATTTGTTAAAATGCTGCATAACAATTTTTGCAGCACTACCTTGCCCTGCCACATGAATATTCGTTTACAATTTTATCATATTTGGTGATAAATATTTTTTTAAAAAGTTATTGTGAAAAACAGTAGACTGATGATAATAGACTATAGTTGCTGAAATTGGTCTCTATTATGCATTATATATTGTAGTTCATTCAAAATAAACTCATCGATTCAGCTCTTTTAATTCACCTTTTGATTACTATATTTGTATTTATCTATAGATTACTATATTTTTAGTCACCTTTTTATATCTATATTTGTATTAATCTTTTTATTACTATATTTTTATTAACCTTTTGATTACTATATTTTTAGTCACCTTTTGATATCTATATTTGTATTCATCTTTTTATTACTATATTTTTATTAACCTTTTGATTACTATATTTTTAGTCACCTTTTGATATCTATATTTGTATTCATCTTTTTATTTCTATATTTTTATTAACCTTTTGATTACTATATTTTTATTCAAATTTTGATATCTATATTTTAATTAACCTTTTTAATACTATAGTTGTATTCACCTTTTGATTACTGTATTTTTATTTTGGTATTTTGGTATTTTAAAATTGTTGGACTTGTTCGTAAATGAAGATATAATTGACGGAGGTTATAATGTATGCACATATCTTCACTTTTATGCAAATTTCCGAATAATCCCATTTTACGTACGAGTTTTATCTGTCAGTACATATATGCTTTAACAAATTTACATCTTATTATTTTCTTAATATTATTTATTTTAATTAATTCTGTGTTTATATGCAATTTTCTGGTTTTGTTTAATTAATTATTTACATATTCTTAAACGATAACGCTATCTAGAACTCCGTTTTTTTATTTTTGGTTATTACAATTGTAACTATTAACATTTTAAAATATAATTAATAATATCGGTTGGTTATTAACATGAATGGTTGTTGAAGTTCAGTAATAAAGTGTATTTGTATTCTGAGAATATTGTTGTACTAAAGTTTGCTCGGTTGAGTTTGCAGTACGGCTGAGATATTTTACTCGGTTCTAAATATTCGAAGCGAGTTTCTCGTGAATTCCTGTATTGAACAGGGAACGGACGGAGGCCCGTTCATAACGGCCGGTCCTAAAACTACGGTCTTAGGGCTAAGGGCCTCTTTTCCTACTCCCGAGACCCTAACTGCCTAACATCCCTACCGGATCTTCAGGCTTCAACAAAAATATATAGAGCCAGTAAAAAATAAAATTACTCCTATCAATAATCACTTAACTCTTTAGTATCATCTGGAAACCTCACATAAACGCAGTATCTTACTCTCCGTCTTACTTATTATCAAGATTGATAAGGACTGAAAATGTGTGTATGTTATCAGTAAATTTGTATTAAAAAAAAGTTTTTTTTTATTCCTTGTACTTCTCAACTCTTGTGTAATAAGGGTCTATAAAAGAAATTAAAAGAATCGATATTTTCTTTTTGGATTTTTGAAGTTTAACTCTAAATATACTAATAATTATCTGATTTCGATTTCAAGAAAGTGTTAGAGGATTAGTACGGCTTCAAAAATACTTTAATGGTATATTTGCTTAAAACAGAGTTAAGCGTTGACAACGTGTAAGAAGTTCTTCGGTGAATTAACTTCAAAAGAAAAACCAAAACGTATAAAATGATGTTTCCACCAAAACGGGTTTTAATCACGTCGTTAGTAACGATGCGACTAAATCGTTTTAAAATGGAAGAATTTAAATTGGTTATTAGTGGATATACAGGGTGTTTGGTCGAATATGTAACAAACGAAGAGGGCAGATTCTACCCATCATTTGCAACAAAAAATACTATGTATACTATATACCATGGGTCAATTCTCAATAGTTTCGCCACAATAATTTTTTTTATTTTCCAAGGTACGTCCATTTTACTCTAAAAAAAAGTCAATAATTTGGTCAATTAGGATTGACCTATGGACAGTAAGGTCTGCAGTCCTCTTTAATTTAAAGTGAACAAAAAAAATCCTTTCATTCATCTCACTTATTAGGGTAATTATAAAAATTAAGACATCTCCTCTCAGTAACACGTAAGGTGGTCTGTCAAACTCAATCATAGCTCAAAAAATTTTTATATCAACTGATGGTGTTAGGGTACTTAAATTAAGGGGGAACGAACGGAGAAGTTTTACTGAAATTTGGCTGTAGCTGAAGCTCATGCCGTTTTGGCATAATTACAGGCTCAAACAAAAATAAATTTTAATTTTTTTAATAAAATTAACAATAAAAGGAAATTTATGCATATGTTCTGCCCCTTGAAGGCATTTGAAATAGACATTTTCTAAACCGAAATGATCTCCTCTTTGCAAGGGTACTTTTATTTTAGCTCTATCATCAATATTTTAGGAGCAGCGATCGATTTTTTAGAGTAAAATGGACGTACCATGGAATATTCTGGCGAAACTATTGAGAATTGACCCATGGTATATATAGTGTTTTTTGTTGCAAATGATGGGTAGAATCTGCCCTCTTCGTTTGTTACATCTTCGACCAAACACCCTGTATAAACAATATCAGAGGAGATAGCATCTTGAAGGATCGTGATAGATTTATTCATCTTACTAATCATGTGGGATTCTTCAAAATCTTTACTCTTACAACCACAAAGAGGTGAATCCTTGATTTTGAGTTAGCCTATCGTCGATTTGATAACGTAATACCTCAGTGTGGAAATCGCGGGTACTTCCTACGACGGCTGTCGTTAGTTTGGAAAATTAATTTTCTTCGATCGATTCACGATTAATGGTACATGCCAGAACGGTTCTTCTTGAGAGGTCGATAACAGAATTGTGAGTCCTCTAAATCTTACTTACTAATCTCGTTCTTCTTTTGCTCCTGATATAAAGGAAAGTGGGAGATTTTTGTAAGGTTGGCAGTGAACGGGGCACTACACTTTCGGGCTGTTTTAATCTAACCTAGTCGTTCTTCTACCTCGACATCTCTTCATTCAGGCTTGCCTATTCTCCCTCCGTCCTATAATCACGTCTCATCGATTTTCTACTCAAATCCACTCTCGGTAAAAAATAAACTTGGGAAAACACGATTTTCTCAGTCTGAATGTCAACTAAGAAATTAATTCAGGATAGATAAAAGAGTTTGGGAAGAGCTTTAGAAGGAGATTCCAAAGAAGTCTACACTAAGAAGTATTAAATGTTAGTGTTTATATTATTGCTAGATTAATGCATTCTCTTTTTGTAATTTTTATTCCAAATATATTTAATACATACTGTAGATTGATTAGATTGTAATACCGATTGCATTTAATACCAATACATTGTAGTGAGCTGCAAAAGGTCTCTGATTTATTAATGAAATTAAATAGCGGTTACATTAATGAGCTGCTATTACATCATTTAAGATTGTAGATTGTTCTGTTTAATTTACAGAGAGTGATGCGCGCATGTCTGATTGACAGATGTGCAATTATTTCCGCTTGATAAACATATTATTATTATCAGTTCCTCTTTTGTTATCTGTTAGAAGGTCGTTTTGTTCTTTTATTTAAAGTTATCGAAATATTGTTGATGCATTATCGACTAGCGTTTACAACCGGTTCATTCGAATACGATTTGATTACTGTTTTCACGTTTTATTTATTTCATTTTTGTACTTATTGTTTTTTAGTTTAGTTCAATTACTTTTTAAACTCGTAATTTTGCCGAATACGAGTACGATAAATCTCGTATTATTATCTTATAGTTAATGCAAACTATTTCTTTATTCGTATACACTTCTACATTTTGCTACGTAATAAAAATAGATACACAATTATAAATATAGTGTACTGTTTGGAACTATAATAAAACACGCCACTAAAAGAGACGAGCAACTATGAAGAAACAAGCAACTATAAGAAATAAGCAACAATAAGAAGTAAGAAACAACAAGAGACAAGTAACTATAAAGAAACAAGCAACTATAAAGAAATAAGAAACTGCAAGAGACAAAAAACTATAAATTACTGGGAACTATAAGAAATATGCAACTATAAGAGACAAACTACTACAAGAGACAAGTAACTATAAGAAATAAGCGACTTTAAAGAAACTGGC
Organism: Gerris buenoi; assembly: GCA_001010745.2. Taxonomy (NCBI): domain Eukaryota; kingdom Metazoa; phylum Arthropoda; class Insecta; order Hemiptera; family Gerridae; genus Gerris; species Gerris buenoi. Next base: position 413,998 of record KZ651227.1, read on the forward strand.
AATTATTAGAAATAAGAAACTAAAAGAATTAAGCTACTTTATTGACACAAGCAACTATAAGAAATAAGCAACTCAAAGAGACGAGCAGCTTTAAAGAAACAAGCAGCTATAAGAGATTAGTAACTACATACAAAGAAACAAGGAACTGTAGGAAATAAGCAACTATAAAGAAACAAGCAACTTTAAAGAAACAAGCAACTATAAAGAAACAAGCAACTATAAAGAAACAAGCAACTATAAAGAAACAAGCAACTTTAAAGAAACAAGGAACCGTTAAAAACACCAGTGTTAATTTGACGACATAATTATTAAAATATTAAAAGTATTGATGAGAATGATGTATGTAATCAACTGCTCAATATGTTTTCATAGAAGAACAGCAAACAACACTTCTCCATTCAACAAAATTACAATGTATTTTGGTTCGTCACTTCTTGCAAACATGTACATATTTATTTAATGATTTCAAGTTAAATATTATTTTTAAGTATGGCTTCTGTTTAGGTTGCAAATCAACTCTTAAGAATTATGGTCTTCTGGATTTAATGTCCATAAATTTCGACTTTAAGGTCCATAAATTGAATACACCTCCCAAAAGTAGAAAAAAGAAACCGAACTCGGAGTCCAAATCCGATTAAATTAAATTAAGAAATAAAGAGGTAGAGGTGATCCCTAACCACCTTTGACTTTTACGGAGGGCTAATTAACAAGTGGTGTTATTTGATGTAAATTTAATTCATTTTAGGGATATTTTCTATAATTTAGGCGAAATAAAGGAGTGTATCATTACCTTGATTTTTATAGTTTGAATTGTTTTTGTTCTAAACATAAAAATGCACTGTTTTGCATGTTATTGTGCAGTGCTGCGATCTGTCGTTTACAAGGGTGAACTAGGAAAGAAAAATTGATTAGGATTGCACTTATTCGCGGGTAGAATCCGACTTCTCTATGCTAGTGCCCTCGATCTAGATCAAGTGTGGTGGGAAACGCTTAAACAATCTGCTTTACAAACACTACTTGAGATATCTTAAAACTTCAATTCTAGTGTCGATCCTCCACATTAACTAACAATTCAACTCGTCTTCCTTCGTTAATATCTTTAATTAAAAGGTTCAAATACCATTAGCAACTCTAGAGCAACTTCAAACCGACGAGTAATCGACGAAACATGATAAACTAGTCGTCATTTGCGAATTATAACATAATTATAACTGGTTGGAAGGCAATAAAAGAGGTTAATAATAAAGTAACACAACAATATTGTCATTACAATTTTGTATTATTTATCAGCAAACGCATTGAGACATTTCATATCATATTCAGTATTAAGTTTTAGATTCTAGACTTCTAGAGTATAGATTCTACTAGATACATATTTACTTGCTTTTATGACTCTAACTAACTATACAATGTGGGAGTAGACTGTAGACTAGGGCTATAGAATGGTTAAGGAACCGTAGGGATAGGTAAGCGATGTGAACATGTAAGGCGGAACCCGGTTAGGTCAGGAGGAACCGTAGGTAAGCGATGTGAACATGTAAGGGGGGACCCGGTTAGGCCAGGAGGAACCGTAGGTAAGCGATGTGAACATGGTAAGGCGGAACCCGGTTAGGTCTGGAGGAACCGTAGGTAAGCGATGTGAACATCTAAGGCGGAACCCGGTTAGGTCAGGAGGAAGCGTAGGTAAGCGATGTGAACATGTAAGGCGGAACCCGGTTAGGTCAGGAGGAAGCGTAGGTAAGCGATGTGAACATGTAAGGCGGACCCGGTTAGGTTAGGAGGAAGCGTAGGTAAGCGATGTGAACATGTAAGGCGGAACCCGGTTAGGTCAGGAGGAAGCGTAGGTAAGCGATGTGAACATGTAAGGCGGACCCGGTTAGGTCAGGAGGAACCGTAGGTAAGCGATGTGAACATGTAAGGCGGAACCCTGTTAGGTCAGGAAAAACCGTAGGTAAATGATGTGAACATCTAATGCGGAACCCGGTTAGGTCATGAATAACATTATTTTTTCTGCTTAAAGCTAAACAATAATTTTAGTTTAGTACATGGTTGGCAATACTGGATTGATTTACGTGTTTTTGATGTCTCTCTTTTGATATTGTTTTCTTTGCTGCATGTTCAGCAATGCTTTTACTTGAGTAGCCGAATTCCAAAAGCAGCTATATCCGAAAAAAATTAGACATTGGTACCCTTGGATTTGTTTTTTAAAGCTCTACAAGGTTCTGCAGTCAAACAGTTCCAAAAAAATTATAAAACATTAAAATCTAGATTGAAATATGTGTGCGGTTACAAAAGCAGCTATATTCCTACTTTACTTAGATTCAATAGGAGCTATATTTATAAATGATCCAAAAACAGCTGTATCCTATGTACACATTACACATTATAGAGTTACTCTGAGTAAGGCTGCAAAATCATCTATATCCTTCTTTACACATTTCTATCTTCTTTTAAGCAGAAAAAATATGATAGAAGAGAAAAAATATTATAGTGGCTACACTGAATAAATAATAGATTAAATAGTTAAAATAATAGTTTATAAATGCTTAATTTATTGGATATAACTGCTTTTGCTGCAGCACACCAATCCAACATGGAGGTGGGTTTGGTTGCAAAAGTAGCTATAAACATAAAATCTGTGACAAAACCAGCTATAGATTATTTATTTTGTTTATTAAAAAGAAAATAATAGCCTGAGATTATAGCTTTTAAATAAATTCAATTTTTACAAGTTTTTGCTAGTATTCGTATTCATTCTACGGAACGTTTAAATTTTAATTTATAATCAAATTATAATTACTATTTACAAAGGGAAACAGACAGAGAAATTATTTATAAATATTTTTCTCTGTTTGTCTCCCTTTGTAAATAGCAATTATAATTTGATTTAAATACGAATTTTATTTTTGATAAAAAAAAAAAAAATCAATATCTTTGTCCTTCTATAACTTGGTATAGAACCGAGCTTAAACTTTTCGGACTTCAGGAAAACTTCCTTATTTACTAACGCTTCACGCTTCCATCGTTATTAATTCATAACGCGGAATTTTTAGTAAACTTAAAAATTGAACGATGAAAAGTAACAAAGAAACGTGTTTATTGTTGCTATTTTTGTCTTGACAGGTGAGTGAATTATTTTAATAATTTCAAGATAAAAAGAACTTTATCTACGACTTGCACTGTAAACTGTAAGTAGACTTTACATTGCTAATAACAGGGAGGAAAGTGTTACTTCCCTCCCTTGGGAGTAAAAAAACAGTCACACCAACTTAAAAGGTATTTTTTAGGTAAATTTTAAGTATTATGTTGTTTTTTTAGCTGTTTTGTTTACTTTTTTTCGGGAAGGTTACTTTAGGTTATCATACAAAGTCTTTAAATTAAAAACAAACTAAACGTAATTAAATTAAAAACGTATATATTTAGTATAAGAATTGTTATTTTAATAAATCAAGTAACTAAATATCAGTTTAAGGTGTTTAAATTGCGTGAATTTGTAGGTAAAACTTTTATTTTTACAAACTTAATAGCTATTACCCATGGTGCACTAGTCGTAGATAAAATTTAATACGCAACATGGATCGATGTATTTCGACTCTTGGGATTATCTCTCTCGGCAAGCCTCGAGAGCTAATACTAGAGTTATCTCCCTCGGCCTTACGGCCTCGGGAGCTAATGAAATTTTCTCCTTCGGCGTTGCCTCAGGAGAAAACTTAACCTCGAGCCGGAAAACGTACTTCTCTCCCTTGTTGCGTAAATAACTATTTTATATACTACGTTTTTAAATTTTCTGTTGAATAGTATGTAATGTTGATCATATACTTGTAATTGTTATGTAATATATAATGTTAGGGGAAAAAAATAGTTCCAAATTTATTTACTTCACATAAATGACAACCATCTAGAGAGCTGATCTTAAACCTATAAAACGACAAATCTTTGTACAACGGATCTCCCCAACACCAAATCTAAACCGTGCAATCGATATATTTGAAATAATATAATCGATAAATCATATAATCGATTTATTTTCTGTTTGCTGTCATTCGATGTTTATCTCTTATTTATAAAAATCACAAATTTGAAACCCGTCAAAATGAAGATTGTAAATATGGGTCATGGCATAACAAATAAAATAACTTGCGGATTTTTTCCATCCAACTTTCCATACAGCAAAATTTGCTGAAAACCAATTAAATTTTGCTGAAAGATGGCTAAAAGTATTAAAATAATGTGTTCTGAGCTATGCTAAAAGTTTCAAATGTCTAGCTATTCGGGAAGTTAGTTGGAAATCGATTGCTAGATTTACACCGGACAAACAAACAAACAAGAAAGCAAGCTAATAAAAACGTAGTAAAAATGCAAGATTGGTGTAGTATACTCACGATAAACTAGTTAAGATTTTAGGATGAAACGAAGCCGATTTATGGATTACAAACTAGTACCCTTGGCGGGTCAGGAGAATGTAGAAACGACTTACGAATTATGGTATCGGCTATTTGAGGATTTAAAAAAACGCACAGTTGCATACATTGTTATAAATGATAATTTGTGGAATTTTATATACAATTGAGAAACTATTTATGTTTTACTGATTACTACTTGCCGGATATTTGTACAGTTTACGGTAATCGAACGAATTACTGATCATTTAGTTAAGTTAAACAGGAGATTAAACGAAACACTGGTTATTTATGTATTAGTCTGAGTATCTTTACTTTAAGTATCCAACTTTAACTGTAGATTTTAGAGTAATCGCTTTAGAAGACATTTTAAAAGTATATCTGTTGCTTTTTTTAGGGTTTCCGTAGATCCTTTACGGCGCTTTTACTTTTGCCGAGGGTGATATATCTGTCCGTCCGTCGCTCTTTTTTTTAAGTTTTGAGTGGGTGTATCAAATAAAAGCCACTGGAGAGTAGGTTCAAAATATATATGTAATTTTTTATATATAACTAAAACAAATCCCCCCCCCCNAGTGGTAAATTTCTTACTGGCGTTCTCGGTTTATTTTTTAAGTTACAAAAGAACAAATTTTATTTATAAAAAAAAAATGATATTTATAAAAGTTGTAAAAAATGCATTTTATGTACGATGTCGCTGTTCAAATCGCTTACTTATTAAAAATGAATTTCCGATTGTGGTCAAGTTAAAAAATATAATTAGAAATGAGTGTCACTAAGGGCATAATCAGTGTAAGACTAAGTTGACTGAATAAAATATCGCCCCGTGTGCGGATGCTCTGTTTTTAGATCGGCGATATCACCGATATCGTATTGCAGTTGCATCGCTTGCCTATCGCCTTGTGTGCGGACGGCCTAAGGCATTGAACTGTTATCTTAGAGAATACCGGGCCTAATGAATACCGCCCAGTTAAGTTGTTTTAAATTTAGTTATCGAAATGGATCGAGGGAGATATTCCTTGTCAGATGTAAACGGCCGTCCAGAGAATGTCAATTGTGTTATTCGCAGTAAAGCTAAGTAGCGTAGCTAGAGCATTGGGGGCCCCTCGCAAGAACTCTTTAAGGGCCCCTCGCCAAAAAAAATGATGAGAAAAAAAAAATACAAATACAAATAAAATAAAAAAATAGCGTTGAGAAGTGAATGGGCCTCTGTTGACTGTTAATGAGCCTGGAGGTTGTAAAACGTAGTTTCACGGAGTTCGAAATTCTTGACTCTGGCAATGAATGTGCCTAACTGCGGCATTGTTCACATACGTTTTTACTATAACGGTTAGACTAAAAATTATGAAATAATTCGAACAATAATATTATATTTAATAATATAATAACGTATATGCGTCATACTAATCTACGAAACCCTATAAAAAGTGCTTGAATACAAGTACTTCCCTGTAATTTTTTTTGGCAATGACTATCTACACATAAATGGAAACATTTTCGATTGGCGAATTAGTAGTTTGGATTTACGAATTACTATTGGCTATTTTATTTAACCAATGTTTAATTATAAACTATGACAGTTTAAATGAAGAACGTTGGTAGGATTAGTTGCCACTGTATCATACGTCATGTTAACAAGGCCTCACTGCGTTCTAATATACTTATTGTTTCCTTTGAGTAATTTGGTGTAGTCTGTTGTAATACTCCTAATTTATTATACTGATCTTATCTAAAAATAATATACACTTTGAATCTGTAACCCCCTACGACTTTAAAATAGAGATTACACGAGCAAAGATCGTATAAAACAAGAAATACTATGCAATATGTGTATACATTTATACGTTATATTCTTATTTTTTAACTGATGACTATTATTGATGGGATTTGACGACTTTATTTGGACATCATCGCTAAACTCATGAATTATTGACATTTTTAAAACTTTAATCGTTCCAGTGGTAAATTTCTTACTGGCGTTCTCGGTTTATTTTTTAAGTTACAAAAGAACAAATTTTATTTATANTTTCACGGAGTTCGAAATTCTTGACTCTGGCAATGAATGTGCCTAACTGCGGCATTGTTCACATACGTTTTTATATCCGCTATTTTTACAAGTCGTCGCGCAATTCGTTCTGGAATAGATTTATTCCATAATCTTAAAAAATATAATCTTCGTAAATATAATATGTAAATAATATGCGCCTCATATCAAAAATTCGTCACTATTTCGACTTCGATACGTATAAAATTAAAAGTGATTTTAATCTATCCATAACTAGCGTTTTACTAACACATGATGTCTACGCCTGCTTTTAGTGCGAATGATTTGTGAAGGTTATCTCGGTCTCAGGTTAAAATTGGATGCGATGTCGTTGGGAACGGTAATCAGATACGCTCACCATTAAGTAGAGTACTGAGGGGCCGTCCCTAGCGAATCGACGTTCCGAGGGGTCCTCTTCCATGTGGAATTACAGTAAGGGGAGTCCCCTCGAATTACCTAGAATTACGAGAAATGGGGGGGACGGTCTTCGAATCCGAAAAATAGGACCGTCCGTGGATGAATCACGGACGATTTCCGACGGGCAGAGGGGTGCATAAAGCGATAATTTTCTCCGGCGTAAAATTATATTCATAGGCCCCACTCTCGGACTCGGGTCACGGATAACTTGACGACGATTTGGAATTGGAAAGCGATCCGTAAGCGTCGCGCTCTACCCGCTCCGCAACCGGATAGTCTTTTTTGTCATTTACCTTGCTTTTTTCGGCTGTACTTGCGGTTAGCCTCGACCTGGTGATGCCAAGTTTCCAAAGGTACTATTATAAAGTTACGTCAATAATAGCGTATCCCGGTCCTCTTATACGACATCTGTCACAATGACATTTCGCTCGTAGGTCTCCGTATTAGAGCAACACATTTTGCGGTGCGAGCTCGTTTGAGGAAATTAAATTAGTAATTCCGGTGGTCACCGTAGTGACGCGATAACGTCCGTGTTAAGTCGAGGGTTTTACATTTTACCGTATCCGTGACTCTAACGCGAAGTAATAATTTTAGGTAAATCGGAAAGTCTTCTTTTAGGAATATTGCGATTTCAGGGCCTCTCGCAGTTTATAAATTTCTCATCTTCGCACCGCCTTCCTTGCTGTCGACGCCTACCCTAAATAATTTTTCGTTCCAGTGCTCCCGGGGACGGAAAGCGATATATTTATCGATCTCGCGACGAAACCGTCTCTTTTTTGCCGGTTAAATCGATTTAAATTAGCGAGCGAAACGTCAATGTCTAGAAGTGAGGCCGTGTGCGTGAGTATAAGACTGACTCCCAGTTTGTCGACCGACGACTTTTATTTCGTGTCAATATACATAGATTCTAATGAATTTCCACTACAAAAGAAAACTTTTAGTTACGGACTAGCCGTTGCATAAATAGTTACTGGGTGTGTTTACTCCGCCCCCTTGAATACAAATAGTCGATTAGTACCGTTTAACCAGCGTGGACCCGAGTGACTTGTGAGGCGTCCTAGTGACGTAATTTTCATCATAACAAGACGGTAGTTTCCGACCAAATCCCCATTTACATTTTTATAAAGGGGGAAAGCCAGATTATCTATTATGCAATTTTGCTCTTTAGACGTCTATTAGCTTAAGAATCAGTTACGGATCTTTATTTATTTTACCCGTCTATTTGAATGCCTGCAATTAATTCTAAGATTCGTTTGTGCAAATACTTTTATTTTAATTACGGCTTGGAACTCTTTATGCCGTTCTTTTTTAATCACTTAATAATATTTATTTTTTACTGCTATCTTCAATTACTTAGTGGTTACATTTAATTTAAAAAAGTGCATAATCCGCTTAGTTTCAGCTCCCGGTCTTTTCATTATTTAAATAACTTTTTTTTTCTTTTTTTTTTTTCAAAGTCTCTGGTAAATGTATGTAAAAATGTATATTTTAATATAAGGGTATTTGTTTTATCCGCTATAATTTTATTTTTGCCTAGTTCTCTTTTCAAGTGAATTTGTTAAATCGGTTCGTTTAATCTTAATCAAAAGAATCCCTATTTTGACATAGACTATTTAATGGCACAGCTTTCTTTAGTCTTTCAGAACAAGGAACCTTTCCTTTCTTTAGAATAATCCTCCATGCCGGATAACATGATTAGGGGTCGATTCCAACCGGTTTTTTACCTCGTCGAAATCTAAGCTCAGTAAAGAGCCGATTATACGAGCCGATCTGGGTTCCTCCTCGCCCCGTCGCTTCAGCCTCAACACCCGGTCATGCAACTCGCGTACGTTGTCACGTTTTGGGGTGGAAACCGGACAGGGCTTTTGGACGGTGATTCCGTCCGACGTAGGTTGGAAAAGTAGGGGAACTCTGGACTCTGGACCCCCACTACTTTACCCTGCGAACCCACGGTGTAATTCTCTTTGACGGACCCGTATCTTTGTCTCGTTAAGGATGCTGACTGGGTGGAGCCGGGCCGTGTAAATGAGGCACCTTGTCGAGGTGCGTAGCCCGCACGTGGAATATCCCTGGCCGGGACGTCGTAAGGATCGTCAAATAGTCACTTCATTAAAACCAACAGTAGTAATGTAAAAGAATTGCGGTTGTTATTGCAGAAGTAAAGATCGACTGAGGATGATCTTAAGAATGGGTCGAAACGTCTTGATTCACACGATTTAATCAGTATTCTTCCCACGTAAAGGGTCCGTCTTACTTATAAATTTAATAAAATAACCAGTAAAAACCATGGGTTTATAGTTAAAACACAGTCCTCTGTCTACCGAACCGGTCTTTCATCATTTGTTTTCTATCGTGCTTTGACATTTTCGCGCTTGTAATGTAACAACTAAGAGAGCTTCTTTAACGGCCTAATTAGTTCTTCTAAAGCTCACGAAATCCGATATGGAAAAGGACTTTCTAAAAGACGTACGTAGAACTTTACGGGTCGTAGAGCCCGAAACAAATGAAATAAATGATTATTAGGAAACGATCGATCGGATAAGTAATCGGAGTTAGTTAGAGACGGGACGTATAATTAGATCTGTGTGGGGAGTCGGGCGGTATCTGCGAGTCGTCTCATTCTTGTATTTTCTATAAAGCCGTAATTGCCGAGAGATTCCGTGTGTCCGGTCTTTCCGTCGAATCGTTATACTTACTTCGGTCTCCGTTAGTTCTCGTTTACTAAGGACCTCGTTATTTGATTTTCCTTTTCGTCCCCGATGTGGACTAGTGTTAGGTTGCGAAGAGAAGAACGAGCCAATTACTTTGATTAGATCTTGGACGTGAAATATCTTGAGTGATCGATATCATATTAACGTCGCTTTTCGGACTTGTATTCTCGGTAAAGGACCCTTGGACCGCATCTTACCGTCCCTATACTAGTACCGACCCACATTATTTGCGGACTTTAATTCCTCGGGTAGAAGGGAACCATTAAGCGACGTCTAATCACCCCGGTAATAATCAGAATCGTCGGATTATCGTCGGGAGGTACTCGAAGTCTTCGGTCGAAGCAAAACCACGGTTATAAATAGGAACGACAAACATTTTAATCCTATTTCCATTATTTTTTAATTGTAAGACCAAAAACCCTTGTGCTTCACGTCTACCTTAAGTCTCCCTCTGGCATTTTCTTAAGGCCTCAAATGTTTTTCTATTATTGTTCTAGTATTGTGTAAGACACGATTGCCTGCAACGTTACAAACCAAATGTATACGGCTTCGGCAGCTCCACAAACCTTGATAAAGGTCGAGCATGCTAGGTTCTTATCGACATGTATTCTCAGCCTGACATTCCACTCCGTTGCAATCCAGGGGCTTATTTTTAAAGAATTTCTTTTCCATTTTCTTTAGGATCGCTTCATAGTGTTTGTGTCTCTTTCTAATCTTGGACGGAGAAAATAAAACGATGAAAAATGTCCGCATCAAAAACAGGAAAATGTTTTTGTTTTATTGTTTCCTGCTCTAAATATGTAAAGTCACACCCCCTCTCTTTTATCTTTATTGTAAATAAAATAGCGGAATATTGCATTATCAAAAACAAGACGAATGCTTTTGATACTGTATAACTTAAATATCCATGAAGCTCAAGCCCTATGAACATTGTACATAGTGTAAAAAAAATTAAAAGACAGCATAGAAATAAAAATACATGCTTTGTTGAGCCTAGATGCGTAGAGTACTTTAATGTGATTATTAAATGAAATATTTCTCACCTCTCTGGCAACAATATCATTAATTTACATAGTTAACACTTGACGCAGGTAATGTTCATTACATAGTTAACACTTGACGCAGGTAATGTTCATTACATAGTTAACACTTGACGCAGGTAATGTTCATTACATAGTTAACACTTGACGCAGGTAATGTTCATTACATAGTTAACACTTGACGCAGGTAATGTTCATTACATAGTTAACACTTGACGCAGGTAATGTTCATTACATAGTTAACACTTGACGCAGGTAATGTTCATTACATAGTTAACACTTGACGCAGGTAATGTTCATTACATAGTTAACACTTGACGCAGGTAATGTTCATTACATAGTTAACACTTGACGCAGGTAATGTTCATTACATAGTTAACACTTGACGCAGGTAATGTTCATTACATAGTTAACACTTGACGCAGGTAATGTTCATTACATAGTTAACACTTGACGCAGGTAATGTTCATTACATAGTTAACACTTGACGCAGGTAATGTTCATTACATAGTTAACACTTGACGCAGGTAATGTTCATTACATAGTTAACACTTGACGCAGGTAATGTTCATTACATAGTTAACACTTGACGCAGGTAATGTTCATTACATAGTTAACACTTGACGCAGGTAATGTTCATTACATAGTTAACACTTGACGCAGGTAATGTTCATTACATAGTTAACACTTGACGCAGGTAATGTTCATTACATAGTTAACACTTGACGCAGGTAATGTTCATTACATAGTTAACACTTGACGCAGGTAATGTTCATTACATAGTTAACACTTGACGCAGGTAATGTTCATTACATAGTTAACACTTGACGCAGGTAATGTTCATTACATAGTTAACACTTGACGCAGGTAATGTTCATTACATAGTTAACACTTGACGCAGGTAATGTTCATTACATAGTTAACACTTGACGCAGGTAATGTTCATTACATAGTTAACACTTGACGCAGGTAATGTTCATTACATAGTTAACACTTGACGCAGGTAATGTTCATTACATAGTTAACACTTGACGCAGGTAATGTTCATTACATAGTTAACACTTGACGCAGGTAATGTTCATTACATAGTTAACACTTGACGCAGGTAATGTTCATTACATAGTTAACACTTGACGCAGGTAATGTTCATTACATAGTTAACACTTGACGCAGGTAATGTTCATTACATAGTTAACACTTGACGCAGGTAATGTTCATTACATAGTTAACACTTGACGCAGGTAATGTTCATTACATAGTTAACACTTGACGCAGGTAATGTTCATTACATAGTTAACACTTGACGCAGGTAATGTTCATTACATAGTTAACACTTGACGCAGGTAATGTTCATTACATAGTTAACACTTGACGCAGGTAATGTTCATTACATAGTTAACACTTGACGCAGGTAATGTTCATTACATAGTTAACACTTGACGCAGGTAATGTTCATTACATAGTTAACACTTGACGCAGGTAATGTTCATTACATAGTTAACACTTGACGCAGGTAATGTTCATTACATAGTTAACACTTGACGCAGGTAATGTTCATTACATAGTTAACACTTGACGCAGGTAATGTTCATTACATAGTTNTGTGTTGCCTACGGAACCCTTTAAAGTATTTTTTTAGCATTTTAAGAACATCATCAATAGGTACTAATTACACAATACTGTGTTGCCTACGGAACCCACTTTGCCTACACACACTCGACCTGTTTATTTTTATTTATTTTTTATTAAATTTATAAAAAGTCGTCTGCAGTTGGTGCAGATGTAGCCTCTAGATAAAACGTGTAAAAAAATATTTCTCGAAAACGATTCCGACGATTTCGATAAAAAAAAAAAATGTATTTTATAATTGAATTAATTACGGATTTTACTGTGTAAGTCGTTTTACTAGGGCAACTCCGTTTGCGAGATATTGATGAAAATATGTCAATCTGATTTTACTGGCAATCGAAAACGAGATGAAATCAATTTAATGTCCAACACTTTTTAAATATGTAAATTAGTAAATACGTAAATGAGATATTAACGGGATTTGAATAGAGTTTTTCTTGATACACATAGTGATTTATTCTACCTGTTAGAACAATGAATTATAATATATTTTGACTCGTGTAAGATGAACTAAAAACGTATGACTTGACAAAATCAGAGCTAGTAATGATAATTAGGAGAGATGTGTTTGGTATATTTGAAGGAGGTGTAGGTGAGACGTGAGGCTAGGCTAACTACAAATAGAGTGAGACATGACTACACTACAGTCTACGTGCTTATAGCTAAACACGCGCTCCATATACACTATTCCAACCTACTTAATTTATATCACATAGTCACTAACCATGTCTACCCAGCCTACGGCATCGTCAATAGCTTAAATACCTTCGTCAATATAATACTCGTAATACAATGACCTTACAAGTCAAAGCGACTATAAAACTAGACATCAAGTGACATCAAAACTCCTTAACTGGCGTGTTTTGGCATACCTGTTTTCGGTCAAAGGCTTATAGCCCGACCGTAATTTAACAATAGTGCAAATAATCAGTTGTATTGAAATAGTTTCGACTAATACAAGTATAATATTTAGTAATTATTAGGCATTACGGTCTAATAATTATTAGTTTGAACAAATCCGTTACATCTATAAGTAAAGGCCCCCATATACGATCAAAGATTTTGCGAAAAATGTTTGCGCAAACCCTATGTCGGGCAAATTTAGGCCATACACGTCAAACATGATGTTTGCGCAAACATTAAGCCCAATACACGGTCGAAATGTTTGCGCAAACATTTTGACCGTGTATGGGGGACTTAAAAGACTTTTTTATATTGACTATTCCTCTTTAAACAAAAAATTCCAATTTCTCATTGTAGCCTATTAAAAAAACAACCAAAAGATAAATAATTATAGAGCGGATGAAGGTCAAAGTTTTAATATGTTTTATTTTACGAGGCAGTTTCGACCTGCTCATATTTATCATATCACCATTTGATCAATTTTATTGTCATTATTAGTGGACAGGACATATTTAAAACCACTTGATCGGTCTGTAATTAATTAGCATCAGTAAACTTGACAAATTTGACATCAATTTAAACGACTGACACCGACCACATTTATCGTAGTTTTTTTTACGTTCTCGTATAAAAGAGAAAGTGTTGTTATGGCGCGAAAATAATAGTATTTTTAGATTTTGATGGATTTACACGTTTTCAGGTCCCCTGTGTATGAAAAGGTGGTTTTTAAACTGTCTTCTATCATCTGTCTGTGCAGTCGCGTGGAGCCTAAACTACTGGGCTGATTTAGACGAAATTTGGCATACTTGTTCAAAAGAATCATACCCAAAGAAGAAATCGAGAATTAAATTTTAAAATTTGGTGGTGCTACCCCCCAAAAACTCATAAATGTAAAATTTAAATATTTCTCGAAAACGGTTCTGACAATTCCGATTATTATTTTTTTTTAATAATTTAGACCATTTTAAATGTAAATCTAATATTATATGCCGTTTTCTCGGGAAAAATCTAGTTCCCGTTCCGAGATATTGGTAAAAATAGATCCGATTTTGTTGAAAATCTAAAACAAAAGGTAATCAACCACCGGCTTAACGCTTTTTAATTAAAAAATAAATAAATGAGATAATATGGAATTAATATTTAGTTTCATCAATATGAGAAAGATTGTCTGAGTTTTCTCGGAATGAGTTTTTTCATAAAATAGGTCGTCACCGGTAAGCTAGTCGCATTTATCATAATTTGTTCTATTAAATAGACCGTCACCGGTAAGCTAGTCGCATTTATCATAATTTGTTCTATTAAATAGACCGTCACCGGTAAGCTAGTCGCATTTATCATAATTTGTTCTATTAAATAGACCGTCACCGGTAAGCTAGTCGCATTTATCATAATTTGTTCTATTAAATAGACCGTCACCGGTAAGCTAGTCGCATTTATCATAATTTGTTCTATTAAATAGACCGTCACCGGTAAGCTAGTCGCATTTATCATAATTTGTTCTATTAAATAGACCGTCACCGGTAAGCTAGTCGCATTTATCATAATTTGTTCTATTAAATAGACCGTCACCGGTAAGCTAGTCGCATTNCGTATTATCAGAAGGGTTATTTTGCTATCTTTGCCCCCCTGTAGGGGGCAAAATATTGGAAATAGTAAAAAAAAGTTTATTATTTTTCACTGTAGTATCCAAATATGCTATCAAAAATATACACTCCAATTTGAAATTTTGAAGTTAGGTGGCCTAGGGGCAAAGTGGGTGGTTGCCCCAAGTGGGCGATAGCATGAAAACAAACTTCCCTTTGCATGGTAGAGATCCCCCAAGTTTCATTAATTTATCTCAAACCGTTCAAAAGTTAAGAGGGGGGGGGGGGGAGACTTTTGGACCACCCTGTATAAAGGAAAAAGAGTAGTGTAGTTGACTGCGTGGCAAATTTGAGAGAAATTATTTGCATAAGCACTACTATAAAAATATATTATTATTTTGTGTGGTTGAAGTATAGGCCTATCTAAACCACTTTAGTTAGGTGAGTTAATCCTTGTACAGGCCGATCTAATAAATAGTTTGATGAGTTAATCCATGAGTTGGCTTATAATAACCTGCTAAAGTGGTTCAAACCATATTATGGTATGTATTAATCATTTATTGTGGTTTTATAATAGACTAAGAAATATTGGACATCGAAAGTGAAATAATGTTTTTTTTTTTTTTTTTTTTTTTAATAGACCGTCTCCGGTAAGCTAGTCGCATTTATCATAATTTGTTCTATTAAATTGGCCGTCATTTGTGAATAGTCGCATTTACTTCATTTATTAATTTTTTCAGTAGTAATAAATTATTTTATATTTAATTCATTTGAAATCGTCAGATTAAGTAAACTGTTTTTACTTTTTACCTTTATTTACTATTAAAATGTTTAAACAGGGTCAAATTTAAAAAATGCCATTAATTTAACAAATTTTATTTCAGTTGTTAAAACACTAATGTCACACGATCTTTTATACATTACATAATGTTTTACAAAAAAATCAAACGTACTGTTGTAAATCGAATAATTTTATCTTCGAGTGAGAATATTTACCGGTTAGCAATCGAGTCGCGTGATGCCAATTTATAATTACTAGCAGTTTAACTAAGGTAATTACTAGAAATAGTCGGTTGATAAATAAATTAAATATTGATCTAGTTCAGTCAGATGTAATGGTTGCTATTACTAAATTCGTATTACTCGTTTACTACCATTATTTCTTTTTACAAAGCTGAAAGAATAAATTACTGTCATTATAACAAAATATTTTTTCGCTGTTTAGCTTAGTTTTCAATGATCCAAATATCCAATAACATGTGTACGCAAACGTAATAGTTACATATTGATGTCATGCTCAAATAACTGCCAATATTTATTGCGTTGAAAGTAATTTTATGATTTATAAATTATGAGCTGTTAAGTCTGTGGCAACGGCCTTCATTTTATATTTAGAAAAAAAGTAAAATTAAGTAAATTAATATAGATAAGTTATAACTAATTGAAGACCAAAAAATCAAAACAAATATTTAGTTTTATTGGAAAAAATGTGGTTGTCTTAGCTTGGCAATAACAAATCGTTTCGAGGTGCGTCGTCGGAACACTACTCGATTATACAAGGTGGTCCAAAAGTCTCCCCTCCCCTCTTAACTTTTGAACGGTTTGAGATAAATTAATGAAACNTTGGGAAGAAATAGTACAATAGTAAGTTAAGTGCGAATAGTTAGTTACTTCTAACTTTGTCTCCTTTCTAACTCTGCCATGTCTAAGTAGTTGCATCGTATACTTAGAAGTGGGATTTTATAATTTATATTGAACGAAAAGCGTAAGGAACTTCGTTCCTACCTGGTGTCCCGCGACACCATACGTATTTTTTTTTATTATTATTTAGTAAAATGTCTATGCAGGCAAAAGGAAAGGGGGAAAATTGATGTTTAATCAAACAACGAAAAAATTGAGCAAATTAGGAGAAAAAAAAATAGAGGAAAAATTAAAACATATAGTGAATTACTTAATATGTCTTTACTTTAGCTAAATAACTCAAGTGTAGACAAAAAGGACTCTATTGGTTGAAAATGGGCTGAACAAATGAGATGAACATTTCGTTTTGATGAGAAACTCAAATTAATAGAATGCTACCTGCGCAGTATGAGCAAGTAATGACTTGAGACACTAGCCACAATTTTTATTAGAAAAAGTTATTACTAACCAGCTGGACATTTGAGATCTTATTTAAGACTTTTCCTAAAATAAAGGCGAGGAAACTAATAAACAGCCAAAAAAAGTTAAAAGAAAGAACCTATAACACCAATAAAGTTATTAGAGATTTTTAAAATGAAATAAAATATAACAGTCCTTATTTAGTTATTTATTGGTGTATTTATGCCACCCATTCTCATACACGATCAAAATAATTGCGCAAACAGTTTTACAGCAAACATGATGTTTGCGCAAAGATTTTGACCGCAAACATGATGTTTGACGTGTATGGCCTAAATTTGCCCGACATCAGGTTTGCGCAAAATATTTGATCGTGTATGGCCTAAATTTGCCCGATATTAAGTTTGCGCAAAATGTTTGATCGTGTATGGGGGCCTTTATGTTAAATTCAAGATCTTTAATATCTAATACAATAATTTCTTCTTGGCTAGATGACAGCAGGAGAAGGTGATGGTAGTGAAAGGGAGGAGGAGTGTTTTCTTTTAATTCCCGCCTATGGCGGCAATACACCTAAAAAAACTGCCCTGTTAAACGCTGTTGCATTTAGTTGAACCGAGAATTGGATTTTCTTGATCCACATAACTTCCTTTTACTTTTTTTCTATTTAATCCGACGGATCATGAAGATTGCAAAGCTATATTAAAGAGAACAGGGGACTTAGATTTAGGAGAAAATCAATATTGACCGGTTACCTTTATTACTTTAATTTCCTGTGCTTCGCTTCTATTTAACCTTGGGAAAATTCCCCAGGTTTTTTTTTTTTAATTATAAATCACATTATTTACTGGGGAAAAAACAATCAACGATATAAATTTTCAGGAAATTAATAATTATCATATAAAGACTCTTACTAATTGATTGCAACACATTTTAAAGATCGCTAAAAGTTTTAATTACTATGTTCTGCGTTTAAATTTCCGAAAATAAGTTACGCTCTTGGTCGAAATGTAACTTTATTAAACACACCTTGTGAAGTAAAACCACCGCTTAACTGACCGTGTCTAATGTGGTCGAAACTATAGTCTGTATAAAAAATAATTGCGGTTTTTTCGACGGCGTAAACTCACATTTTGCACTTTTAATTGCTATACGAGTAATTCCACTTCATCTCGGAAAATAAAACTGATATTCATAAAAATTGTAAAATAATCGAGGTATTAACTAAAGACGGGAGGGAGATTGTTGTTAAAAGCGGTGCGACTAAACTAGATGACTGAGATATTCAGAACACGGAATAATTGCTTTGTACGTAATTATATTTACTCGCATTTTTTTTAATTTCTACGATAGTTGAAGCTACAATTTTATCGTAATTCCTTTCTTCAACCGGTTAGT
Organism: Gerris buenoi; assembly: GCA_001010745.2. Taxonomy (NCBI): domain Eukaryota; kingdom Metazoa; phylum Arthropoda; class Insecta; order Hemiptera; family Gerridae; genus Gerris; species Gerris buenoi. Next base: position 432,217 of record KZ651227.1, read on the forward strand.
TGTTTCTTCCGAAATATTTACGGAATTTATTCATAATGTGGGTAAAGAAGTATTGTAAAAGAATACAGTTACAAATGTATCAGATACCGGTTTCTATTAATTTCTTCTCAACCGTTGAGCGAATTACTATTTACTGGTATATAGTCGGCTATTAATTGCCTTTAACTTTTTAAAGAAAATAAACTGACGTGTGCAATTGTATACATTTATATTTGAATACGCGTCGACTTGCTGTACAACAAACTCAGACAACAGTTTATTAAGGCCCCCATACGTGTATGGGGCTCTTAGATGTTTGCGCAAATATGATGTTTGACGTGTATGGCCTAAATTTGCCCGACATCAGGTTTGCGCAATATGTTTGATCGTGTATGGGGGCCTTTAAACTCGAGTCGAGATTGAATTGCGTCTTCGCTTATTAAATTAGTAGAGCTCTGAGATTACACCGTGACGAAACTTAATATAAACAAATTCCACGTCTTTGCTTTTAAATTGTTAGAATCTTACGGGAGATTAAATAGAACCCAAGTCGTCCGTTACATTGAGTTTTACAACCGCGGAATACTCTAGACTCTACATCGTGCATGGGATTATTTAGTAGATCGGTTGAATTTATATTGTCCTTGGAAACTTATTATTTACCTCTATCTCACCGTATTCGCTGTTTTCATTCTTTTTTTCGTACCTTTTAATAATTAATAACCGATTATTTCATCGAGTATTAAGATGAATAGTCAGTGTTTTTTGTCGTAAAAATTAAACTATTTTAATTTAATATTTTAAATGACTTGTCTAAAAAGCGTAGGTCGTTCAACTTCGCTAGTAAACATAACAAATCTTCGGTCATTTTCATTCGTAGTTTACTTGCGAATTCTCGATATAAATCTATTGTGATTCGATACCGATAACGACATTGTGGATAGGTAGCTTTGATCGGAAAAAAAAAATTATTTACTCACAGTTTAATAGGAATTTTTTTAAGCCGGAAATGCAAGTAATTATAAGTTCTCCAGTTTTTCTTTTTCTTAAATTACAAATCACAGTATTTACTTTCAGGAAATTAACAATCATTATACAATAGCTATTTACGTACCTAGAGCAGTAAGGGCGTTATTACAGGCCGAGGGCGAAGTTTGACAGCACGAGTGCGTTTAACGCCCGAGGCCTGTCATAGCGCTTACGCTGCTCGTGGTGCGTACACTATTTTATCGCCCTCCACATGTAAACTAACTTCAAAAAAATATTTTGCCGTAATCTTCAAAAACATAAACGCATATTAAGGTTAAATCATAACCAAAACAAACCGCAGTTATAAAAATATTGATTGTTTACAAATTGAACAGCTGACGCTGAGTACTACTAGCGCTATCTACACGCCGCGGCCCGGCCAGGAAGCGGCCGCTTCTCGAACTAAATTAGCGGGAGTGTAATGGAAAAACCATACATTATTACCCGCTGCAGGGAGGTAATATGGAACATTACCTTCCGCTCAGGACAGGAATGTTTACAAGTGGAGGGCGATAAAGACTCTTACTAATTTATCTGACACAACTTATTAATTGCTGATTGCTATATTCAGTTTTGCTAATTGTACATTCCAACGGTAGTTTTAAATAACTAACTGTGCAGTGCACTAGTTGTTAAGATCTCAGTCATTTATATAAAGAAAGTCTCACAAAAACCACCATGAATGGAAAACAGAGCCCTATGCCACTATATGTTTTTCCAATTTCTCTTTCCACTTTCTCTCGACACCAAATATAATTTTCATATTTTTAATGTTAAACCTTAATCACTTTTGATATATCATCATTTTATCTATTTAATTTGTGATCAACAGTCGAATAATTGTATCAATTATAAGTCAATAGGTCGTTAGGGTTTCGTTGGTAAAACCAAAAAAGAAACCCTTACAGTTTCGTTCTTGTGTCTGTCTGTCTGTCTGACACTCCGTACAGTTCCAATAACTTTTTAATGATAAGAGATAAAAAAATGAAACTTTCCAGTATTAAAGAACGTTTAGACACGCACACAGGTAAAATATAGCAAACTCAAAATTATCAGATGTTCAAATCCAAAATGGCGGATAATTCATGTCACACGTTTTTTTAGGGTCCGTAGGCAAAAGCCAAGGACCCTTATATTTTCGCGCGTGTGTCTATCTGTCCGTCCGTCCGTCGCATGCTCTCACGGCTACACCTTTCGTCCGATGACTGAAATTTGGCATGTATATGTCTTGCACCTACCCACACATGTTAAAAATATAGCGACTTAATGAAAAGAAANGCGTCTTCCTTTTCTTGTAATTACATTAAACTACTAATTTCAGTTATACAGGCGTCTTTCTTTTCTTATAATAACATTAAACTACTAATTTCAGTTATGTAGGCGTCTTTCTTTTCTAATAAAAACATTAAACTACTAATTTCAGTTGTGCAGGCTTCTTTCTTTTCTAATAATAACATTAAACTACTAATTTCAGTTATGCAGGCGTCTTCCTTTTCTTGTAATTACATTAAAACTGGTAATTTTAGTTATTTAAGCGTCTTTATGATATGGTGAATAAAGATTTGACAAGTTCAGTCGGAAAATCGTATCTACAGAAAAGATCTAAACATATTCGAATATAAATAAAGAGTTGAATTAAACAAAGCAAAACTAAAAAAAATAAATCTATCAATCGTACTTGTTGCTAAATTCCCCAGGGGAAATATTTCATGTTTATATATTATATAATGTATAATATATAGAAAAACGGTGGGGATATTTGCATGTATAGACTCGTGGAAACATGCCCGGTTTGTTGGCACCGGTTAACGACATCCAAGTGAGTTACCTCGTCGTTTCTCTTCTAAACATTTGTTAAGGCCAAAAAAAAGCGTATAACGTATTACGCTTCTGGCATCGACATTTTAAAATGAAAGCTATTTCCACTCATGTGCATCTAAAAGATATGGTATACTACTGAAAGATCAGCATCCATAACAGAATCGTAAAATAAAATTTAATTACTACAGTCTTTGGCACTAGCGCTCCCAGACTTTGTTTTTTAATTTATTGATTTTATTTTTGTGGAGTGGGGACTGATAGGGGAGAAGTGAGGATATGTATCGTCCTTGTCCTATGTAACAAAAACGTAACCTTTTGTTTTTGTTTTATGAGCAGTAGGTATTAAACCTTTTAGTCCATGTCCCATGTAACAAAAACGTAACCTTTTGTTTTTGTTTTATGAGCAGTAGGTATTAAACCGTATAGTCCATGTCCCATGTAATAAAAACGAAACTTTTTTTTTGTTTTATGTGTAGTAGGTATTAAACATCATTCCGAGACAACTCAGACAAACTTTCTCATATTGTTGAAACTGTATTAAAATGACATAATATCTCATTAAATTTAAAAAGCGTTAATCAGGCGGTTGTTTACTTTTTGTTTTAGATTTTTAACAAAATCAGATTTATTTTCATGACCGTCTCAAAAATGATTTTTTCCCAATGAAAAAACGGCTTAAATTTCCAGATATACATATTTTTAAAATTGAATTACTTTTTCGAATTGTTTTGATCAAATTTCAAATTCGTTTTTGAGAAATAATTGTTCACATTTTATCAGAATTTTTAGGAGGTAGCGCCCCCAAATTTGGAGCTAAATTGAATTTCACCTCGGGGTATCCACACGTCTGTATAGACAGATAGTCATTATCTTAAACACCACTTGTTTAGACTCAGAAGGACCTCAAAACGTGTAAATCTATATCTTAAACACCACTTGTTTAGACCTCAAAACGTGTAAATCTATATCTTAAACACCACTTGTTTAGACCTCAAAACGTGTAAATCTATATCTTAAACACCACTTGTTTAGACCTCAAAACGTGTAAATCTATANAATCGCCGGTTTCTGTACGATTAAGTTTAAATATTATGTGTAATAGTTGCATATTCTTTTTCTACACTTTAAGACCTTTAAATGGATGTATAGCATGCCATGGTAACTAAAAACTTTTTTTAGTCGCCCGCCATATTGGCCGCCATCTTGAAAATATTACGTGTATTATTTTAATAGTAGCATATTCTTTTTCTACACTTCAAGACCTTTAAATTGATGTAGGTACAACATGCCATGGTAACTAAACATTTTTTTTTTAGTCACCCGCCATGTTGGCCGCCATCTTGAAAATATGACGTGTGCTATTTTAATAGTTCCATATTCTTTTTCTACACTTCAAGACCTTTAAATTGATGTAGGTACAACATGCCATGGTAACTAAACATTTTTTTTTTAGTCACCCGCCATGTTGGCCGCCATCTTGAAAATATGACGTGTGCTATTNTATAACTTTGATAGGGCGAGCGTAGGCACGTTTGAAGTGGGTGTGAAACGTGTCCCCCCCCCCTCTATTTCGCTTATGTGAAGTGCAAAAAATCTGGAAAAATTCCTGAACATTCTTCGACCAAAAGTAGAGATACTACTTTTTGGAAATTTCGAAAAAAAAAAATTATATTAATTTTTATTGGCAAAATACGTTTTTTTTATAATTATGGTCTTTTTAATGTATTTATATATGGCTGTTTTCCAGTTCAATGGCAAAAAAATACTTCATCAGAAGTTTGTTTATGTGTTTTGAGAATATCAGACCCATAGGATAGTTCAAAGTAAGCTTTTTAGTATTTTAAAAAACACCATCAATAGGGTACTACTTNAGGGCTACCGTCCGAAAGAGGTGTAGAGAATGACCCTAATATCTTCTTCCTCTTCCACATATTCTCAATTGGCTTATCATACCCTAGCTTTTCAAGGTTCTCTGCCTACCTTAATCAGTCCCTTTTGACTTTATTTGCTAGACCTGGATCGCCACACAGGTTCTTATAAATTCCACATGATAGTTGTGGAAATTTTAGTTAGTTTATTATTTATTCACATGGTAATTTACTTGTAACATCACTTGCCATTGGTTTTTTTTAAGATTTTGTTGGTAAAACCAAAAAAAGGAACTCTTATAGTTTCATTCCTGTGTCTTTCTGTCACTTTGTATGGTTCCAATAACTTATGAATCAAAAGAGATAAAACATGAAACTTTCCAGTATTCCAGTATGCTGTTCAAATCCAAAATGGAGGATAATTCATGTCCTGCTATTTTTTTTAAAAAAATGTAAGAGTTAGGTATCAAATGATAGATATTGAAGAGTAGATTACAAAAATATATGTGGAAAGTGTTAAATTTTATTATTTTTTATACCACATTGTCAAAAAACATATAAAACAAAATTAAGTGTGCCCCCCTTAAACTAACTACTTTTTACGCTCACAATACCTACAAAACCCTTTTTACGTGAGACTCCTCGCACATCCAATTTATTTTTTTATCGATTTACACAACTACAACGATGATTTACGAGTTGCTTACCCCAGTGGTCCTTTATCAAGTTTGCTCGGTCCTTTCCCTCGACACAGGATTATCATGGCAAGTGCACATCAAAGTGAAACCTACTGACATTACAAGTTACTGCTCGGTCTGTAGGGTCGCAGGTTCAACAAGTTTAATAACGAGCTTTGGATCCATATAATGTAATTCTACAGCCGACTTGTGTATGGCAGTACTATGCGCCTTCTGATTCGCGTCGTCTCCATATCTTAACAAGTAAGCCGCGCTTCACGTAAGTACATGAAGCGACAATCGCCGGTTTCTGTACGATTAAGTTTAAATATTATGTGTAATAGTTGCATATTCTTTTTCTACACTTTAAGACCTTTAAATGGATGTATAGCATGCCATGGTAACTAAAAACTTTTTTTTTGTCACCNACACCACTTGTTTAGACCTCAAAACGTGTAAATCTATATCTTAAACACCACTTGTTTAGACCTCAAAACGTGTAAATCTATATCTTAAACACCACTTGTTTAGACCTCAAAACGTGTAAATCCATTAAAATCTCAAAATCGAATTTTCTTTCCGTTACACTATACTCTTTCTTTGTATGAGAAATTAAAAAAAATCTCTTTCTCGATTTCCTCACGAGAACTTCGTGTATGTAAATTGTACTTATTTATTCCTGTATATTTCCTTGGCGACTTGGGGAGAAGGAGGGGGGAATGCTTCAGACTTGCCCCCCCCCCCTCTTATGGCCTAATTGCTAAGTTCTTACCATTAGTTGATCCAACCCATCTAGTACTAGTAATAGGACCTTACTGCTTCTATTACTACCAGGCAAGAGATTAAATTAAATAGCCCAACCCACAAAATTAAGAAAACAAGTTTAATAGATATTTTAATATCCTTTAGCCTTCACTTTATTTTAAAGTTTTTTTGTTTTTTTTAAATAAAACATTATATCTTTAAAATGGCCTCTCAAGTAAGTTTTAAGATAATTTTTCTTCTTTTTTTCCGAACCTTTGGAGAAGCTATTTTTTGATTAGGCCACTCAAATTTAATATGTAGTATTAAAAACTCAAGTTATCCTACGAATTCCCCCCTTTTTTCCTAATCAATCAAAATGTAGCATCTTGGTGGTAAAGTAACTAGATTGCACTAGGTATACGTGAAACTATGGCAAACTTTGTAGAAAGTTTGTGCAAGTAACTCGTAGTGCAAGCAGATGATTGCGGTCATCAACAGTCACCGCAATAAAAAACTGCATTGAAAACCCTGCCTCAGGTATTACCTCAAACAGTGAAAAATAAAATCGATTTATTTTTAGAAAAATCAAAAACCATAAAATAATTTGTATACTTAAATAAAATAAATATGAAAAAAGAAATGATGAAATTGCCAGTTGATTATTTGTGGACTGTAATGATATCAAGTTGAAACATTGCTTATCTGTAAGAGCCGGCTCGCTCCGGTTTATGATTTAGAAGTACTTGATATCACATGTTCTAGTATCCTCTGCCATTCGAAATCATTTTAAATCTTCAAACACTCTCTCCTGACCATTTCTCAAAATATACATGCTTAAAGACTAGTGAAAGGGTAGTCATATAAAAATACAGGCAAATTAATAAATATTACATTTTAATCAAAAAAATATATATTTATAAACATTTAAAATACATAGTTTGTTAAAAATTATCGAACTTCCCTGGGTAAGATAAAATTACATGGAATCAATATGATGGAGTCAGAATGATATAAAAAAAAATCCTAAGTAGTTCGTTTTTTTTTAATTCTAATATGGCAATACATTTTTTAAAATTAAGTCGATTAAAGTAGTAACGTGTAAGCCGTTAAAATCTAACAGTGATGCTAGTGTAATGTGGGGCGAATAAAAACGTATTTGGATCGTATAACGGGGGGTATTATACGTGGACGAGATTCCGGAGTGTGCGGTAAACGGTTTGAGAATTGATAAGGGAGTCGGACGTAGGCTTTACCCGTGGAAACATAAAAATTCGTAGCCGAGAATTTTTTCACGTTTCGCTTAGAATATCAAATATAAATAAGACTATTTAGTAACTGTCGGGTGATGTCACCCTCTCACAAGACGTTTAAAGGCTTTTATATAATCACATAATGATAAAGAGATCGTGCCTCACCTCTCTCTTACATATACATCCCATTTCACTACTTAATAAAATACTACGTCTATACCTATTATGGAATAGATTTTTTTTCGAGTTTATTAAAAATTTATCACTTTTAATTTAATCTAAAAATATCATTTAAGTAGAAAGAAAGCCGAGGGTTTGGGACAAGGCAGCTTAACCTAAGACTCTAACAATACGGTAGGTAGTAGTTCCATCGTAGCGTTCCACGAATCCGTGCGTAATTGAGCTACAGATATAATAAATACATCTTTGGAAATAAGTACTTGATTTCGACGTACTGACACGCGTCACGCTAGTTTAGCTTAGTCGATAATTTTATTATAATACTAAATATATCTCGCGTTTAAATGACTATTCGGTATGACACTCGTTTATCACCTAATACAGAGAACGGTAAAAAAGCTAATAAAATAAATACATCATTCCCTTATAAGCTTAATCGTACGGTTGTCCTTTAAGGTTACAGCAAAATCACAATAGTCAGCTCCTTTAAAGCTTTCCGTTTCGGGGGGGAGGGGGCTCGGACTCGGTAGACTGTTGTTTGACCCTTCGTAGGTCGAGAATATTAGACGAGGTATCCTGTCCTCCGGGCCACTCATATCGCCGTGGGGCTCTTCTCCACGATGATCTGAGGCTTTTTCCTGGATTTGTTAAGTTCCTCTTGGATTTCGTGGAGAGTTTTACCCTTGGTTTCGATCACGTAAAACACTACGAATAGCGTGGCGAACAGACAGGAGCCGGAGAAAACCCAGTAGTTGACGTACATACCGACGTTTTCGGCCGCCGGATGGTAGATTTTGTTCATGACGAACGAGGTGAGGGCGAGTACTTGCGAGGTGACTCCGGAAGCGATGCCTTTTATGTTAGACGGGAAAGCTTCTCCTTGGACGGTACTGGCGATCGGGCCGAGACCCAAGCAGAAAGCCACCCCGTAAACGAGGAAGGAAGCGAAAGGGATCCAGTAGAAGTCGGACACGTCTAACGAAGTATTGGTGTCCAGGAAGAACCACAGACCCGCGAAAAACATGGCCAGCCCGCATCCCGTCGTAGATATGAGGAGGAGAGGTCTCCTTCCCAGAGAATCTACTAGGAACGTAGCGATGAAGACGCTGGCGACCCACACTATACCCATAACGATAACGCAGTCGTTAGGGTCTAACGCTCCGGCGCCACGAGGAGGAAGGGTGGTCGAGGTGTAAGCCATCAGAGCACTGATTCCGGACATCCTTTGAAGTACCGCCAAGGCCTCCACTATGACGAGGGCACGTCTGTTTCCTTTGGTCGCGATCAGATCCTTGAAAGACCTCTTGTTTTTCATTTCTTCCCTTACGGCGTGCTCCATGCCGTCTAGCTCGTTCGCTACGGCCAACGTGTTCTTTTGTCCACGGAGCCAGGCGAGCGATTTAGCGGCTCCTTCTCTGTTTCCTTTCATAAGAAGCCAGTAAGGACTCTCCGGCATATACCAGAAGACGCTGACGAAGATGACCGGGAGAGCGCCGGAAGAGATGGCAAGCGTTTTATAACTCACCCACGGTCCGACCACGTACTCGCTTAACACACCCATATTGGTCATGAGTTGAACGAAAGTACTGAGTGCGCCTCGGACCCTCGGTTCCGAAATTTCGGCCAGGTACATCGGTGCTATCGTGCTAACTATGCCGCTCCACATTCCTAAAAAAATAAAAGTAAACAAAGTTAGCTAATTAATACAAAATACCGGTAGTTAGAAACCGGTCTAGTTTTGTCATACAAGTTAAACCACGTAGAAAGTCTAACACATAGGATGGAATAATCACCTGAAAGGAATCTCGCGATGTACAGTAGATAGGCCGCGTCTGCGAAGAAAATTATCACCCAAGAAGATAAAGGAATGATGGACAGTATGAGGAGTGCCATTTTCCGCCCGCACTTATCCATCATGTAGCCGGACGGAAGCGGACTTATGAAGTTACCCAGGTAAAGCAGCGAAACCATCCAAGAGACCTCCGCGCTGGTCAACGTCATCGGTTGACCCGTCTCTGCTATTTTGACCAATACAGGTGAAGGCCATCCTAGTGCTGTCCCTAGTACGATTACCGATATAGAAGCTGAAACAGATTAAAACATAAGTTTAAATACCGAGTTAAAGGCGGAAATTATTTGTGTACAAGGTGAAACGTGTAACGGAGCGGTAGAAAGTCCACGGCCAGGTTTTATCAACTCGACTAATTTGCATTTCAATTTATTTTGTAAGAGAAAAATCAATCTGCACTAGAGTGTGCACACTAAATGCCACTTTCTAAAGTCGCGGCAATTACTAAATATTATCGGTTTACTCGAATTTCCACATTTTTTATTCCCCGATAAGGTAATTAATAAGGGAGTGACAATAGCGCCGGGCCGCTACAGAACCCCCAGACTTATCCGAGACGATTATTTTCACCCTCTTAATTCTATCATGTACTTGGCAATAAATTACCCGTAACAAGTTGGCAAGTAATCGCTGTAGCGATGGATACCGACTTTAATAAAGCAAAAAAAACTAGAGAAATTTTAGCTTCGCCCTTTCTACTACATTATTTTTAAAAAATAAATATTAATTAAAGTAAAGGACTTATTGCACTCTGTAAAATATGGAATTTAAATATTTCATTTATAAAAGTACTCGATAAAATGTGAACGGGTCCGGTGGAACCGGTTTCATAAGTGACAAGTGATAAAGCCGCTTTAGCCTTAATTACCGATCCGTCTGGACTTTCGTTCGTTTCATATAAGCACGGATTTCAACTTAAAATATACGGCTATTACTTTTTTTTCTCTTTAAATCAAGGCGATATTTTCTGAAAAATATTATAACCTTGCAACTAAACTCATTAAAAGTCTAATTTATAGTTGTATCGTTATAGAAGCTTATACAGAAGCTTCGATAAATAAGAAACAAAAAGGTGCTACATTGTTATTATTTTAAATTACCGTAATAAGTTTGAATAAATCGTACTCTTCTAAAGATCGACTTCGTAATTAAATGGTTAAATAAATCGTACACTGTACTAAAGAATTATTTCAACTTTAAAGAAGTTAGTCAGTTGAAATAATTTCATCAGGCATTTTATTGTAATTATTTACCTCGCTGACGAATAGCGAACGTAAGCGATATACAGTTGGTCTGCCTTATTTAATAATCGATTGTAACAACTGTACACACTTTCATTGTCAGAACCGGAATAAATAAGCGGACGGCAAGGTTTTTCTTTCAGTGCAGCTGAGGGGGTGAGTTAGACATCTGTCGCCGCGCTCTTATGAAATAACCATTGTTTACACGACCGTTGTTTGTTAGTAATCATTATTTAAGAGATATTTATCGAAAGAAGACTGATTAATATCATTTTACAATTGCAACCATTTCCGTATCGATTGATAAACATTGATAAATCGATTTATTAATAATAATTGAATGAAATTATAAATCAAACACTTGAGTCATTAGAGGAAATATTTGAGGTGTAACATGAGTTGAAAAAAAATCTATTTTATCAGATTTTTCGTTTCTTGCAAATATTTTTTATTTATTTTTTTTTTTTTAAATGAAAAATACCATTATTATGTTTTAACGAACTGAAATTAAATACATAAAAAGAAAAAAAAAAAAAATCTCGGAGAAAATGGGTTGTTGGAAATTTTCTTTCTTATCGCTTTTATTTTTAAATTAAGAAATGAAATTTGAGATTTTTTTCCCCCCAAATTTCACGAAGAACATATTACCTGCAATTAACGACGATGTTATCATTTATAGTGATGTTCAGTAGAACTTTCCTTTGGCAATGAAATTCGTTTACTTTTTTTTTTTTTAGCAAAAACAACGGAGATGATATTTTCTTAAAACTTACGCACAACATAATTGTTTCTCGACCTGTCAAATAAAATGTTCTACGTGAAAAGAAAAGAAAATGGTTTATTTTATTTATTTGAAACTTGTGGTATATTTGATATTATAATCTCGGTTTAGTTAAGTCGAAGATAACACCGAGTGAAAGAAAAATGTCGATATGTTATGTTTTTATCAGAGATTATTTACATGTTTTTGTTTATAGCGAATTGTATTGACAATCTAGAGTCTGGTACAGTCGAGGGTTACATTACCATCTAAATAAGTAAACAAACATATCGCTATACAATACATGTATGGGTCATTACACGATGCATTCGTATAATTAATTGATTTGTTCGGTAGGTGTATTAGAATCGTGCTTCTAGAGGCACGATAATCGTCGACGAGGCTCCTGTATTTGCAGAAATACCCGTGAAGCTTGTCCGACGAGCGAATGTAAACAAAACCCATTATTAAGGTCATTGTTCAGCCGCGACAACTGTTCAAAAACAATAACAATTGATTTTCCTTTTTTTTATTTATTCCCGATTATAAACACTTATGCGGAAAACATAATGCGGCCAATTTGGTATTTATGCTCGTAACAAAAAAATACATTTATTTCTGCTTCTCTTCGAATTTAGCATTGAATATTATAACCTTGTATTCATAGAAATATGTCCCGGCAGGAAATCTATATTCGTTTTTAATTGAAGCGAGCGTAGTGAGCTTCCTACATTCAACGAAATATGCTCCGTGTCTGTGTGTCTGTCTGTCTATCTGTCTGTGTCTGAAACGTACGACGATAACTTGAATAAAAGTTGACCTATTTTGATGAAATTCGGCGCACATGTTCATTTTACCAATGCTCAGGACGAGTTCGTTGGACAACGTTGTCTGTCCAAGCGTTCGCGCGCAACGCTCGCGTAAACGTGCGCATCAAAATTAAAATTGGAATTTTAGGACGGGAAAAAATTTTAACTTTATCTATTCGATGAGACGAACATTTTTTTACAAATAACATTTTGTGGTAAAACCAACAGCGACACCGCTATAAATGAATAAAGAGCGTTAAAACAAGGCGGACCTAAAACGTTTAAAGTAGAAAATCAACGTTTTTACAGATATCTTACGCCGCTGCACTACTATCATACCCTTTATCTATCAACTCATCAATCATGATAATATATTTTTTTCAATATTCAATACATATTTATTACAATACGCTGGGTTCAATGATAGAGCCACGCGATGCCTAGTTTATACTGGTGAATGTGGTATCAAATCCGTGTTCTCATTGAACAATAGAAATTTCACAACAACTTCATTAAGGAGCTATAAAAAACATTTTACGCGGCACCACACAAATATCCAATAAGAACATGAATTTACGAGACCAACTAAACATTTGACAGAAGGAAGTTATACACTCCATGACGGCAAGAAAATACCAGTGTTGCCCAAGTACCATTACTGTATTGTACAGATGGCATTACGTATCTTTATTTAGTCTTTAATGTCTTCTCAGTAATCAACGTGAATAAGGTCCATCGAACAAATCCGGTTTTAATATTATTATAATCCCAAGAATTATTTTAACACGTATATATCTACTAGTGATGGCTATAAAAGAGCTCGCCAAGAAGAAAAATTTGCATTATCAACCATTTTTTTTTCTTTCAATATAAAGTTAAATAAATTCGTTTTCAATTGGAAAAAATTTAACGATTTCTTACTCTACCTAAATAAAGCTTTAAAACGATATATGTAACATGCCATATAAGCATTATTAAAAATGTTGACATCACCATTTCGGCTATATCTGATTAAAAAAAAAAAGAAAAAGAAATAAATAAATAAGAGTTATCGTTAGAAAAACACATAAACATACAAGTTTAAAATGGGCAACACTGTGAAAACAACTCGCTTGTTCAATTACCCAGTCCTGGTAAATTAAGGTCCTCTAACATCAAGGTAGAAGAAACCACAACATTTATTTCACGGTTTGAATATTATTTTTACGAAGTAAACGGCTAAAGAAGTAAAGATACGATTAAAGTTTTAGCCGGTAGTCTGATAGTCTGTCATCAAGTATTCATTAATTCTAATATGGTTTTTTGAAAAGGAAACGGATAAATGATTGAAAAGAGGCTGAACGAGTCGAGATCAGACAAGAATTTAGTTATTTGAAGTTTGGGCTGGATATTTGATTGTTATTGAGTGCGGAACTGTTTCTGTTTGACCGGTGTCTCGGTGTTAAAGGCTCTTGTATCGAGTATATTGTATAGTCTGTTCATCGGATGAAAGTCAACAACTCTTTTGTACTTTTAAGAGGATTCTAGAGTTGTTGTTGTTTTTATTCCTTTGTGTCCCATACTGATAAAGTTAAAAGATATCGAACGAATTAAAAACATAACGTATCTATTAGGAACGTGCACGATGCTTTCTTAGCATCTGCCTCCGTATACAGAAATCTAACAAGATCTAGCTCTATTTAGACTTTCCATAAATTTTAGAGCTGATATATTCATTTGTCTTAATATTAGATTAATAATTAGATTAAGGGATATTATCACATTTAAGCCTCGTCCAGACTGCCGAACCAAACAGAGTAAACGAGCCGAGCAATAGTCTTTGCTCATGCTCAGACTAAAGTGCGCCGGCGCATCTCCTACTGGGCATGCGCAGAGACCAATGCTCGGCTCGTTTCCTATGTTCGGTTCGGCAGTCTGGACGAGGCTTTATAAACACAAGTGATATTCCTTTGTCTCAAGGTACATTGGACTAAATATCCCTTTGTCTAAATAGCAATTTAAACTGAGGAATACATACTACTCTGTTATCGTTCCTTTTTCTAAATAACTATTAAGACAGAGGGATGTGGAAGGGTGCAAAAGTAAAAATGTACCAAATCGTATCCTATTTAATAAATTGTCATTTTTGTGTTGGAAAATCGAAGCTGTTTCTCATCAGTTATGTTTTTAAAACCTTTGACATTGTATGTAGTAGATAAGTAGTAGTTACCTAGTACTTTCTACTGGACGGGTAGGACGAACCACTTGTTCGAACCTCGCAATGAAGCCTACAGTGGACCCGTTTTACTTGCCCCGTGGTGGAGAGTTCCAGCTACTTCACACATCATACATTTGTACATCGTACCGCCGAAGCGAGTATGATGTGGTCATTAGTAAGCTATTTAAGCGTGCGTCAAAGTTTGGGGGAAGAGAACACCCTCAGGCTCTGATAAGTAAAAATGTGTCTTGTATTCTCGATTTAAAAACTGATTAATGAATATAAATCAAAAGTGGTTATTAGACGGAGACGTAAGGTAAAACTTGGTGATCACCGTTCATCAGAATTATATCCGAATGTTATTAGAAAAATGATTTGATAGACATTTGACGAAACGATCATCAGAAAGGACAATTCACCGCACAGTTCAATTAATCGAAGTAAATTATGCGATCGATCTAAAATATCGGTTACTTAACATTTAAAAATAATAATAATATTACGTACCGGAAGTTTATACTTTTAAAGAAACCGGATAGTATACAGGGAAGTGAAAAATAAAATAAAAATATCGATTCTATAATTTCACCGGAACTTAATTAAACTGAAGCGGGTTATTTGTGTGTTATGTTTATGTGTTTATGTGTGTATGTATAAATGTAAAATATATGTAAATCATTTTTTTTTTTAAATTTGTTTGACCTGTTTAAATAAATAAAAAATAACCTATTCGATTTTAAAAAAGATAAACAGTTATTTTATTATTTGTTTTTTCTTAGCAAATTGTTTGGGACTTTATATTTTTTTAATTAGGTTCGTCGAAGAAGAATATTATAATCAAGGCTTTTATGACAATTACTTGAGATGTCAAGGCAAAGTCTGTAAATTATATGTATATATAAATATGTATACAATAAAGCCATATACGAGAAGTCTTATCTACCTTACAGAACCAAACTAATATAGAAAAATTAACTATTACTATATCANTATTGTTATTATTTTTCAATTATTATTTGCTTGCATTAATGAACTAACTTTGTTTTCCAGGCCAATTTAAACGTCATTGAAAAAATACCTAAGCTTCTTCAAATGAACAGCTATGATCTTGAAAAAGCAACATTATTACTGTTATTTAATTTGTCATTTGATTCTAAATTGAGAGATAAAATGCTCCGAGTTGGTTTCCTTCAAAAATTTGTCAGTCTTTTAGGTAATTATTTTTCATTAAAATGCTTTATTTACTATTTTTTCTTTGATATTATTATATTTTATGTATTTAATATGATTTTTTTTATATATATAAATAATCTATAATTTTACAGGTGACGAACGACATCTTAAGATGGTTTTGAAGTTACTGTACCACTTAAGTGTGGATGACAAAGTGAAAGCTATGTTCCCTTTTACAGATTGTTTGGCTAAGGTAAGAATTATGGTTATCCGGCCACTTTACTCAACTACGTTATTGGTAGAAGGTAAAATATATGTAAATCATTTTTTTTTTTAAATTTGTTTGACCTGTTTAAATAAATAAAAAATAACCTATTCGATTTTAAAAAAGATAAACAGTTATTTTATTATTTGTTTTTTCTTAGCAAATTGTTTGGGACTTTATATTTTTTTAATTAGGTTCGTCGAAGAAGAATATTATAATCAAGGCTTTTATGACAATTACTTGAGATGTCAAGGCAAAGTCTGTAAATTATATGTATATATAAATATGTATACAATAAAGCCATATACGAGAAGTCTTATCTACCTTACAGAACCAAACTAATATAGAAAAATTAACTATTACTATATCAGCTTTATCAGGCAGGCCTGCCACGTTTTATCTCGTTTTGTCTTATTATAAATATAAAAATTGACAGATAAATTCGTAAATTATTAGTTTTACGTCGTATTTATCAGTTTTTTTCGAATTTGAAACCCTATATAGATTCCCTGCTGACCACATTATAGTCATAAATTATGTTTTAGGTTATCTGTATCTACATTTAGTCAAAAAGAACAAATCTATCACATTGTATTACATATATGCAACCTTACAAATAAAAAGTTATTGTTACATAAGCGATCCGAGAATTTTTATGATGATATAGTTATGATGTAGTAAGATAAAACTGGATATCATTAAAATTATTGTGAGGGCGTAGAACTGTAATAGGAATATTTTATATTTTTCCAATTAGTGTATACGATTTTTATATAAGATCGGAGAAGTTTGAATTTTATCTACGCTTCACATATCGCAAAAGAGGAGTCAATTAAAAAAACAATAAGTGCGATTATTAAAATATTTTTTTCTCAC
>KZ651227.1:449893-471984 GCA_001010745.2 Gerris buenoi
TTGATGTATAAAGAGCTACTAAGGATGTTGAGTGTGGACTAGTAAGCTAATAAAATTAAACCTTTTTTTCAAATTGATGTATAAAGAGCTACTAAGGACGTTGAGTGTGGACTAGTAAGCTAATAAAATTAAACCTTTTTTTCAATTTGATGTATAAAGAGCTACTAAGGACGTTGGGTGAGGACTAGTAAGCTAATAAAATTAAACCTTTTTTCAATTTAATGTATAAAGAGCTACTAAGAATGTTGAGTGTGGACTAGTAAGCTGATAAAATTAAACCTTTTTTCAATTTAATGTATAAAGAGCTACTAAGGATGTTGAGTGAGGACTAGTAAGCTGATAAAATTAAACCTTTTTTCAATTTGATGAACCTTTTTTTCAATATTGTGACTACATACGTGATTACTAGTCAAAATGTTCCTACGACCATATAAAACGAAGATAAGATTTTCATTTGTTTTTATATTTAGATAATTTTACAGAAACATTTTCTATTTTTTTCTTTATACAAACTAGATTATTGTATTGGTTCAACTAGAATATTTATTAAATTTGCAATTTGCAATAAACAATACTATTATTCAGTCTTTCCTTTCTTAAATTCTGCGATTCTTCTTTGAACATTGTTAACGATTGAAAACTAAGACGGGAAAATGTAGGGAATAGCGACACTGTCAGTCGATTTGTGCTTGCTTTATCTAACTGTCATATTTTAATCTAACTGATATTTTTAAAATTATAACGCTAAAATTATTTATTTATTATTGGTAAATAGTACAATCCTCCGATATAGAAATGTATAGGGTAGTATTATTGTTCGATATAAATCGTTCCATTATGCGGTTTTTAAGGTTGCCGATTGCAAACTCACGAAACCGCAATTATTTTTTAGGAAGATACATATTTTCTTACATTTTTTACATGATAAATTATATACTTTTATATGAATACACTTACACTGAAGCTACAGTTAATCAAAACTAGAAATAAACATAATAAACCTCTCTATCTGGTATAGCGAGTTGCATGTATATATATATTTAGAAATTATTAGTTACAAATAACTCGGAGAAAAAAAACCAGTTCTGTTTGGCGCCGTTTGTTCTTTTTTTTATGTTTTGGCGAATTCCGAACTGTTTTAATTTCACATCTGGTTATAGTAGAACTGGTTGAATCCAGTATTCCGTGGAGGAAAAAACAGCTCCGTGTTCGAATCCCGGCGGTTAAAGTGTTTTTTTATTTTTTTTTTATCGCTTGTTTGATTCAATGTCTTGAAAAAATAGCAAATAGAATTAATAAAATATTTAACTTTTAAATTCAAGAGAAAATGTTTTTTAAAAAAAATAAGAAAACAAAACCATTTTAAAATTACAATAATATTTATTTGGACTGTCTTGCCTTAGTAAATACGCCAAAGAAACATTAATGTTAATTCATAGGGGTTCTGCATTTGTTTAGCTTATTAGAGACCCCTATTTTTAGAATTTTAATTTGATTTGTGATTAAACAATTAAACAATTCAATTTAAATTACTCTGTTAGTGAAAATAAGATGAACATTTTAATGTAATCAGATAATACGGTAACTCGAGGTTTAGTAGTCCATGAAAAAAGCTCGTTATACAAAAATTAACTTTGAATTATTTTGACTCTAAATATTTACAAGCGAAACATGGTTAGTTTGTGTGCGGTAATGTTCGGGATGTATTTTTATATGGGGTTTGATATTGTTTAGTACGGTGTCCGGTATTAAGTCGTGTTTCCAACTCATAACTTAGACTAATAATAGAAAACAAAGAGATCAATGCCGGCTAAAATCCATTCTACGCTCCCAAACTGATTTTTGACCCGACAAAAAGCGAAACGTGTTATCAACGAATATTTTTGCCTTCGCTCTTTGTTTAAACTGGAAAATACACGTTAAAACAGCGTGATGTGAAAAGACGTGTTTTGATACGAGACGTTTGAAAATGGAAAGTGACGATAAGCCAGGTATTGCGTACGTTCAGACGCTTAGCTTGACGTGTCCAGCTGATTAGTAGACGAGTACGGCAAAGACAGCGACGAGACGGTCAAGTCTAGCGCTTATTTACGTGTTTAGAACGTGTAATGCACCATGATAAAGCCACCAGATGGGCAAGGTTAGAAATAGGTCGGTCAATACCGGGCCCGTTGACCTAGTCTCGCCGTGCCCTCGTCCTCTAAAACACTCGCGACCGCAAACTAATATTGTCAACAATAGTTTGGCAAGCGTACAGCGGCTCGACCCGTTTATACCCGGCGAGTCACTCCGCTTGATCCCGCGTTTCGTGTCGCCAAACTTCCTGCGATCGATCGATTTTTTTTTTTTTTTTTTTTTTTTCGGCCTCTTTCCAGACTGCGAAGGTTTCTTACCTGTGGCAGCTGCGAGGTATTGTCTGACGATCGACAGTCGTGACGTCTTCATGAATGTGGCTGTCGTGAGTCGGTAGGGGAAGCCGTGCGAATGTTATCGGATGGAGGGTCGGCTGTGGACTGGGACCTAGGTGGCCGCGGTAGAAGGCTTTGGCCCGGCACCAGACGTCTCCTATAGAGGCGTCGAAGCTCCCCACCCTCGGACCGAGCCCCACTCCCACCCCCGACTTCCTAGATCTGCCCGACCGGTCCGGATCCCACCGGACAAGGGATCCCACCCCGGGATTTCCTCGTATCTGGACGAGGGACCTGGAACTCCTTGGTGACGTGGTCAAGGACGTCGTGCACCGTGGTTCGGTACGTCCGTCCCTCCGGCACCGGCCGCGGCCGCAGAACCTTCTCGAGTGTCCTCCACGCTTCCCGCTTTCTCTTCACTTCTTTTTGCGCTCTACCGTCGCTTCGTCTTAAGGTGCGTTTACACCTGACACTTCTCTCCGGCAATGTCAAGTGTCAGACAGAAATCGCTCTGAGAGTTTACATCCGAGAGAAATTGCTTGAGATTTATATCGGAGATATATGTCTGACACTTTTCGCAATGCTTAAATTTGCAATAAATGTACGAAAAATATAATAATAGTTGTTCACATCTGCTGTTATAGAAGTGTCTTGTAGCTGAGAGTAGAAACATAAATCTCAGAGATACATTTTTCGGTGTTTACACTACTGAGATTTCTGTGTGACATAAATGTCATGCAACAAATGTCAGGTGTAAACGCACCTTTATATGTTTATGTTTGTATATAAGTGGGAATTAAACTGTTTGTAAAGTGAACGTACCAAGTTTTTTTTACTTTAATGGCCGTTGGAACTTAGCGGTATTACCCTTGATAGAAAATGAAAACCCTAATCAAGCGAACCCCATTCTCTGTGGATAAATTTAAATGCTATCCAGGGAGGGGGTTGTGAACATGCCCTTCTCCTTGCTTGTTAATCAAATTATGTAATATTTAATATAGAATATCTTATGATATTTTGGGTCGAGGGGTAGTTGACGAGCTACACCACCCCGTGTACGATCTCCCTGCCCTCCTCTTGGATCAGATTAACCTAATGAACCACCTATTTTCAGCTTATTCACTTTAAACTTTACAGCCCGTTTATTCTTTAAAGGCGAACTTTTCGACTCGAGTTTACGCGGGGTGCCTGGGTATCGGACTTCGAGGGGTAAAATCGTAAAATTGTCTCTTAAGCCTCAAGGAGAATTAAACTGAGGGTAGATATGAGTTTAAGGAGTTATCGACTTATACCGGCGTGAAACAATTCATAACGGGGCGTAGGCCGTTTAAAACCTACTAAAGTTAATACCTGATTCCCCTCGCCGGTTAAACCTCGGTTATTTATACTAGATCGAGGGTGGTACAATGCCTTTAAAGAGAATCCTTCGGTTTCAGGAATTATATTCTCTGTCTTTGACTTACGCCATCTCAAAAGAACGATTCTTATGTATCAAATCGGAGACGAACTTGATTTTTAAAAGAATACTGATTGTACATTTTCCATTACAGCTTTAGTAACGAGAGTAATAATAATTTGTATTATCATAATGTTATTAATCGAATAAAGAAACTAATCTTACTGTATAACCTGTCTACCTGATTACTTAAGTTAAGACGGACAGATACAGACTATTAGCGTTGTTTGTTTTGATGTTACAGGTAATTACTGAAGTTAAGACAGACAGATTCAAACTAAAAGCGTAGTTTGTTTTGATGTTACAGGTAATTACTGAAGTTAAGACAGACAGATTCAAACTAAAAGCGTAGTTTGTTTTGATGTTACAGGTAATTACTGAAGTTAAGACAGACAGATTCAAACTAAAAGCGTAGTTTGTTTTGATGTTACAGGTAATTACTGAAGTTAAGACAGACAGATTCAAACTAAAAGCGTAGTTTGTTTTGATGTTACAGGTAATTACTGAAGTTAAGACAGACAGATTCAAACTAAAAGCGTAGTTTGTTTTGATGTTACAGGTAATTACTGAAGTTAAGACAGACAGATTCAAACTAAAAGCGTAGTTTGTTTTGATGTTACAGGTAATTACTGAAGTTAAGACAGACAGATTCAAACTAAAAGCGTAGTTTGTTTTGATGTTACAGGTAATTACTGAAGTTAAGACAGACAGATTCAAACTAAAAGCGTAGTTTGTTTTGATGTTACAGGTAATTACTGAAGTTAAGACAGACAGATTCAAACTAAAAGCGTAGTTTGTTTTGATGTTACAGGTAATTACTGAAGTTAAGACAGACAGATTCAAACTAAAAGCGTAGTTTGTTTTGATGTTAAAGGTAATTACAGAAGTTAATACAGACGGACACAGACTATAAGCGTATTTTGTTTTGAATTGGCAGGTTATTACTGAAGTTAAGACAGACAGACATAGACTATCGGTGTTGTTACTAGGGATTGGGTCATTAGATAAGACTTACTTAGGAAGGCTATTTATTAATAAAGGTTAGAAAAGTAGACTCAGACTGTTACATTTATATGTACAGAATGCAGGCCCGTCGAGAGCCGTAGCGGGCCCCACGGCTAGACCTATGTAAGGGCCCAGCCCCCCCCCCCCCCCCCCCCTCTTTTAACTCATTTTTATTCGTCATTATAGGACTTAACACTAATAATTTGTGCGTTGATCTTATCAACTCTTATTATTATAATAAGTTCTATTTTATATATATTGTAAGTATATATTAAATATAAAGCCTATTACTGATAACTGCAGACCTACTACTTATAAATCATAGTGCAACAAACTCATTTTGAAGACTACAACTATACTTTACCGCTAAGAGTGTCATCTAGGGGGGGAGGGGGATCTGACCCTCCAAGGGGTTTCGGGAGTATGGAATACCCCTTTGGGGGGAGGGGGGGGGAGTTTCCTGGACCCTCAGAGGTTCCCTGGATGCAGTACAATATCTTAACAGTAAGAAGTCATGGGTGTCGTTAGCAATTATTTATTGGGGCTTGCATATATGGCAGGGGGGTTGGGGCCTCCCCCGGAAAAATTTGAAAATATGGCCTCTTAGACAGCGCTTTTATGGATTTCTGAGGTAAAATTTGATTTTATTACTTAGTCATAAAAGAGTCATTTTTGGCTCGATTATATGGTGTAGTTCGTTGGCAAACAAGTATGAACATTAACACAAGTATTTTTTAAAAAAAATTAATAATAACTTAAAAGCATAGTTCTTGTAACACAGTAAAAGTTGTGCACCTAATCATTCCCTTTGTCTACTATACCTAAAAAAAATGTTCGTTCTTGAGAAAGGAAATTTATCACAGTTCATTACCTTCGGTAAGCTCGGAAGCAAAAGAGGGCTTTTTAATATTTTCGTTTTATATATCTACGAGCCGTTAAGCCCACGACAACGGACCTTAATTTTATATTTAGAAAAAAATTAAAATTATGTAAATTAATTTAGATAAGTTATTATATCTATTTGAAGACTTATTTTTATTGGAATAAATGCAGTTGATTTAGCTTGGCAATAACAAAGAATGTTGCTAAAACTACGCAACTACAAATTATGTCATAAAATAAATTATCAAAATATGTGTTTTTTTTAAAACTAAATAATCTGTTATCGGTGTTTCTATTGAAAACCGGGACATTTTTTCTTTATAATTACCACACCTGACTTACAACATAATATTAACCAATATTATTTTTAATTAAATCATAATAAATTATAATTATTAGCGTAAATGGGTGTTCGAGGCCTAAGTCAGCCGGGCCCTTTAGGGAAGGTCCGGGCCCCCCGGCACCAGCCGTACCTGCCGCCTCTCGACGGGCCTGACAGAATGTGCTTAGTATTACATTTTTCTAAAATTAAGCGAGGGAATTCAAAGCAGGTATAGTTACAATAACAATGTTACTATTATGCCTTTCCTTGTTTTAATATTACCTTTTTTATGAGTCTTAATTTTTGTCAGCTAGTTAAAGAGTCGCCTGGAAGGAAAATCCCCAATAGTGTGTCAGCATAGTGTGTGCCGCTTTAGATTTCTAATATTAAACCGTTGTATTTGTGCATTTTGCAATATCATGTTCAAAATACACTTTTACAACAAATAATGTTTTTCTTCAGTTATTTAATTAAATTTTAATTCTTTTACGAGTTTAAATGTGCTGAAAAATACGAAAACGGGCTCTAGTATAAAAGGAATAAGACTATGATAATAAAAGTTCGTTTAGGATTTTATTGGCACCAGAAGTTTGTGATTTTAATTTTGATCAACATCATTCCCCAAAAAAAACATAGCCCGTGTCAACGGAAAATTTAGTAAACGAATGCTTTTAGGTATTTAAGGAATTTAAAAGATACCACCGATGATAATGTCATTTAATTTTGAATTAAATTAACTCTCTATTCGATCAAAATCAATACTATTGCTACTAAGGGATATACACTACACAACTAAGGGATATTCACTACACAACTAAGGGATATTCACCTATCGTTTGCGTTAAACTTAGTTCTGCTGCAAGCAATTCAAGGTCGGTATTCAATGATAGCCTGTACGCAGAAAATTCCCGATTCCAGGCCCAAGTGTAAAGCAGAAGTTCACATCTCAAAGAGGCTTTCTTTACTACAAATCAGTTTTGTAACGGCAGTAAAGGCAAAACGTTTGGTTTGCTGCGTACCTTCCACGATTCCGTGAATAGTTCAACATTCCGTTGAAAGCAGAGAACACATGTTTTAATAAGTGCGGATAAGAGAATTGGCTAAGGATCAGTTAAAGTTCTTGAGTAATCATTAGTTCAATAGAACGGTATTGCAATACGTTGCTTATAAGTAAATTACTACGTAACTCTTAACATTCACGTTCAAAGCGTAAAAGGCAGATACTTTCTGCAGGCTCTATACTCTATAGTGAGTGAACAAACAAGAAAATTGGCTGATGGCGAGTTAAGCCTTATGCTCAAGATTTGTTTAGTGATCAAAGGAATGAAAAAATTGACTACTCCGTCAGATCGATTCTTGGATTTACCGAACTAAAGATGATTTCGTAGGATTTTATCAAATTTACTCAAAGCCGATCATGTTTGCTCGTTCACATGTTCAGCACGTATTCAGCATCGTGAATATACATAACCGCAAATATTTATGTTCACAAATTTATATTCATCTCTTACAGGGTTTTTTTTCCCCAAGAACACAAAATTAATAATTTATTAATCAAGCATAACATAAATAGCTTTATTAGTAGAGGATGAATCTATTAAAAATTAGTTTTAACTGACCTCGGCAGAAGAAAATACTTGTAACTAGTGTTCTTTAATGTCTGTTTCGCTGGGTTTTATAAACTTCTAGCTTGATAATTGAATTTCGCCTATCGATTATACAAGACTCTCGAAACTCCAATTTTAAAGGGAAAAGAAATGACATTGACAAATCAAGAATCCTCTGGCATGATATTTTTCTTTATTCCGTAGCTGACACACACTGTAATCAACTTGTCTCCGACATGATTAATCAACGTTTTGTATTACTTCATTGTGTAAAAAAAATTATAATTAGTTGGCTCGTTGTTGAAGAAGAAGTCGGGGTTTTCTTAGATATTGTTAAGAACGACGGATCGACCCTCCTACTTAAAGTCAATTTATTTTGATCGATTTATCCCTAATAACTCACTTTAGATTCAGGCTAAGCTTAAGATATAAAAAAAATAGGATCTAGGGTAATGACATTAGGCGTTACTTTACAACGTCCATCGATTACTCTACTATAATGACGGATGTAAGTTATTAAACGATAAATCTAAAAGCTTGAAATTTTGTATCTATATTAGTATTGCTTATGCAATAATAACCTGACACAATTTTGAGGTTATACTTACTACATTTAGCATTAAAACGTCTTCAAATGATTTCCAGTCTGAACTTCGTGAGTCATTTTTAAAAACTATTCCAAACTGAAGCATTTTTAGTAGTCCACTTTATGTTGAAGCAGTATAGATACTATAACTATATTATTTTTGTATTTGGTTGTTATCAGCCTCTGGGTTTTCTGGTCTCCACTTTATAATTACTGTTGAGTTTTTAGTCCTCCCATCGGCATTCGGCATCTCATAATTTCATACGTATAGTGTAAAATTTGAGGTGCAAATAGAATATAATATATTCTTTAGATCCCTAATATGATGTACGATTAAGAGTAGCCTCCAAAAGTTTTTTTTTTTGTGTAAGGTTTGGTTGAAGGCGTATATATAAGTTTAAATATAAGTTGCGTTTACTACGCTTCTCAGGATCTTTCAACGCAGGGATTGGATGAAGCACGAGTTGAAACGTTTGCTGCAGCTCCATAATTCGATGCCATATTTTCATGTAGGATTGAGTTCTGTTTTGTATAGGGTGGCGAAGCGTGGACGACCTAATTTTAAATTGTTACAATGTGCTTAATACTAGAGCCGGGAGATTGAAATAAAGCAAATTTTCAAGCAAAAATGTTGAAGTTTACTGGAAATATACATCGAATT
The DNA here is from genome assembly GCA_001010745.2 of Gerris buenoi. Taxonomy (NCBI): domain Eukaryota; kingdom Metazoa; phylum Arthropoda; class Insecta; order Hemiptera; family Gerridae; genus Gerris; species Gerris buenoi. The sequence continues at coordinate 458,821 of KZ651227.1, forward strand.
TTTAAGTGTGGAATATAATATCCGATAAATGACGTCCTTGTCGATTTCCGCATTCACATTATTCACATACGAACGAGAAAAATGTAACACACGCGATCCATGAACACTTGTGCGTGCAGTGGCTCCATCTAGTTGGAACAATATGTGGACAGTATCCATTTCGTTATCCTCTGAATAGGGGTTGAAAAATAGGATTCCCTGACGAATTGTTTGACAATTTGATGCGTAACCTTGCCGAGCGCCTCTAAGAATGTGTAAATCGACAAAGCGTCATTTATCGGATACACTATAACCTTATCACCACTATTACATTATCTTCCACACTTAAAATTTTGATTTGTTTCCAGTAAACTTCTACATTTTTGCTTAAAAATTTGCTTTGTATCAATCTCCTACCTCTATTCACATGGTGACCATTTAAAACGTGATCATCCTCTCTGCGCTACCTTGTATATAAGGACGTTGTTGTGTGCTATGTTTTGTTTAAAGTGAGAAGTCTCTGTAAAGGTTTATACTAAGTTCGCGTAGGGTTGATGTGTGTTGTGCCAATGTCTACGATCAAGGTATGTATATCCCAAGGTAGGAACAGTCAGAGGGTGGGATATGGATTTGGTCGAAGGAAAGAAGTTGGCAGTTCCCTGGTCTTAAAGATAAAGTTCGCGTGGACACCATTACTCTCTTATTTTTGTGAGCCAGTACATGTGTCATCTTAAGTTAAAAGTGTCGCTTTATGTCAAACGTTTAACTAGTATTAATTTAAACGTCTCGTGACGCTCTAATAGTTTCGTGCTCTAACGTTCGTGACGATTTTTTTTTCATAAGGATCCCTTGTTCCACATAATTCTGTTTTACAACAACTTGGTTGTTAATTTATGTCAGCATCAGGGAAAAAAGAAACCCGTCGATGATAACGTCTTAATATTTTTTTAATAACGCTCTGTCGAGATAATTTTTTCAAGCAGTTTTATTTTTAGACTGATAAACCAAATAAACACAGGGTTAAGTAAAAAGAGGTGATTCTCGGAGAAATGTAATACTCTGGTAATCTGATTAAATACAATCCGCAGCTTTTCTTTACATATGCAATGTTTAACTATGTTAAACAGCAAATGATTTCGCTTAATTAACCTGATAATCTTCCTCATGTCGTGCCATCTTTATCATTTATATTTGCTAAGAGTTTTTAGATTTCGGTAGTTGGGTAACTGAACTAATCTTGTCATATGATAATTATTGCGTAAGTGCTTAATTGTTTTTTTTTTTCTCTCTCTCTCTTATTTTTACTCTTATTTTTATATCATTATTAAATATTTGATGTTTACGTATCACTGGTAAGCGTTAATCTATTAAAAAAAAAAAAATACGGTTTCTAACGCTTACGTAAAAATCTGGTGGGTTAAGGTAAAACATATTATAGTTCCCATCCTCTAGAAAAAAATCAGTCGTTTTAATTAGGCTTAACCCAAATAAACATTCCGTTTAGAATCTATAACAAAACCGCATTTCACCCTGACACAATATTTTATTTCGCCCTATTATTCTTGTTAAAATTAAGCGAATTTGTCAAAAACGTTTAACAAATTCAGTGTCAAATATGTTTAGATAAGATAGAATTATTTAGATGAAACTTTCACTCGAACTTATACAAGATTTTATCCTGGTATAATCAATATATTTTATTTTATTTGTCGTTACTAACATTAACTCCACCTTATGTTTTCGATTGCCAAAATATTTGGTTGGTCGATTCCGATAACTTAATAACTAATAACTAATACTAACTAATAACTAATACTAATAAATAATAAGCTTCCGATAATAACTTTAGGACTAACCCAATAAATATGTAGTCTTCACTTAATTAAGTGAGAAGATATTTGATATTTCCGTTTTGACTATATTATTTTTCCTAATGTAGTCTTCGTTAGAAAGCATCTAATAGGAACCCATTCAATACGCAATTTTCACTTATTAATTAAGTAAAGATGAAAGATGATATTTCTGTTTTGACTACGTTTCTTAATGTAGACTTTGTTAGAATTTATCTAATAGGAACCCATTGAATACGCAATTTTCACTTATTAATTAAGTAAAGATGAAAGATGATATTTCTGTTTTGACTACGTTTCTTAATGTAGACTTCGTTAGAATGCATTCATTTCTTTGTTTCTCTCTCAGTCTATCAATCTAGATAAAGAGTTATCCTTCTCTTTCCTTTCCTTATCTTGAACCAGGCAGCAGCTAGCAACGAATAGTTCAGAACAACCTTCAGTGTCAATTTGGATCTCCTCTAGACTTAAGACCACAGAACTGTGACACTGGACTTTAACCATACTTTTTATACTTACAACTGGAATCAAGATAACCAAGTTACTTGCTATTTTAATCAAAGTTAAAAGCTTTAGTGTGTGGTTCTTCTATTATCAACTTGGTGATTAACTTTTGGATTCTTGTTGCCTACTCAACTCATCCATTTATCAAGGTTGAATTTTTCTGATTTATCTAACTCCATCTACCATCGTAGAACTTCCGCATCAACGTTCACAGTTTCCTACCTTTTCCATCTGTTGTTTATCCTTTTCCATTACCAACTAACTTAACTAACCTTTTTTCCTTTCTTCTATGACCTTATCCCTCGATCTTCAACTTTGCAAGACATTAAGATTTTACTTCCTTTTTTATTTTTTTTTTTTTTTTTTTTTTAAAATTTATATTGTTATGTTTAGTTAAAATCTTGTTTTCAACTGTTATTCTCTGTAAGTGTTCACTTTTATGCACTGTCAAGTTTTTTCTATACATTGTTTCATTTCTTTAGGCATCTTGTTGTTAACAATTTTGAATTTTCTTTTGTTATAGATCCCATGAGGAAGGTTTTTATTAAAGCCGAAACGTCGGGTGTTTGAGAATGTGTTGAAGTGTTGTGTTTTTGTGACCGATCCCTGGGTTTGTTTAGAGGTTGTTTAAATACTCGCGGTCGTGTTTTTATTTTTGTATATATATATATATATACATATATCCNTTTTTTTTTTGTATGTATTTTATTTATTTATTTATTTTCCTTTGGGTTCTAGTCCCGTTCGACTGCTCATTGGGTCATTACAGGACGGGGGTTATACGACCACTTTACTCATCTACTCGAAAAGATCATCAGTGTGAAACATGTCTGACCCCCTCTGGGATTTGAACTCACGTCGGGGTTTCAGACCTTGGTTACAGAGCCGAGGATGCTAACCCCTCGGTCACGCCGGCCCCTATTATTATTATTATCAGTAGTAGTATTAGTAGTATTATCTTATTATTCAGCTACCGTGGCTGTGAGTGTTGAAAATAAATGACATATTCTCCTAAACAAAATCCTAGGACACCGTTGTAATATTATTATTAAAGCTATTTTACGCTATCAACTCGAACTGAATTTCCATAGCGTAATTGTATACAGATGGTTTCGATAACCTTATATTATCTAATATAATTATTGAAACGATTGATTTTAAATCAGCAAAAATTCCAGCTCATGTGTTCATAGATTGAAAATTGTGTAAAGGCAATGTGGTTTAAACATTTTCTATTCTTTTTAAACCACCAACTAGAACTAGGTATATGTTTTATGCAGGAGATACGTATAATATTAATAGATTAAATACATAATACATTTTACGCGAAACTAGTTTTGCATTATCATCCCGTAGCTTGATAACTATTTATCAGATTACAAAGAAATCGTAATAATTGTTCAACAAAGTAGTTTTATATATGTACATATGATAAGCTATTGCAGATAAATCGAAAGTTTTATCTGCAATAGCTTGTCATATGTACATAAAACAAAGTTTTATATGCATTTAAAGGGTTTATTTGTAAAGTTTAAATGTTATAAGATAATATTTAAGAAAATGCTATTAAACGAGATTCAATATTCAGCATGCTTCATATTCACATGTAAGTGAATATATATGTATGCTATATATATAATTGCTTTTTAATTATGGTTTTTACCATAAATCATTTTTAGTAATAATTGTGAGATAGTGAGAAAGACATTAATTTCTTTTTGAATATTACTTGATTTATTAGAATTTAAACATTAACTTGTGTATTTTTATTTATTTTTGCATTAAATACCTTTTTATTTGTGTGTTATAGTTTGTTACGTATTTTTTTTTTTTTTTTTTTTATCTTCTTAAAAAAAACTAGTTGTTTTTACATTAGATTTGATAATTTAATGTGCAAATAACTGGATTAAAATTGAACAGATAAAAACCAAGTTATGAAAGGTCGTTTAATTCGACATTTTATCGTCTGAAATTGACATTTCTTCCTAAATTACCGATGATTTTTTTTATTAAAATAAAAATTTAGTTTAGTTTGTCGTGATATTAGTTTTATAAATGTATTGTACATATGACTTGAGCGTGGATTATTCACTAGGGAAACAATTCGATTTCAATGGAATGACTTTGCTCTGTCAATCATCATTTGAAATCTATCAATAGCAATTGAACAATAGCGGTTTTTAATGGAACCGGCTCTCGACAATACGTGTGTTGGAAATACCAAGCTTTAGCTATCCCGCTAAATATCTATGTATATCAACCTTGTTATATTACATCATCGATGTTTCGTAAAACATAGCTTTATAAACATTTATTTTTTTAGAGGCTGAGATATAAGGCGATATTAAGATATGTATTTATTTATTCACTACGTATGTATTAATACTCAATAACAAATCCTAATAGTAATAATTTAAATCTAGCTAAAACTCCCTACCCTTGTGCGTAATATCACTGCCTAACATGCAGTAATCAAAATTCAGAACTGATAAAATAGTTACACATAGCTCCATCCCGAAAAATTTACCTCACCTAATAGATATTGGTCCATAACAGACAACCCACCTCACCTGGAGAACATGGCTCCATAACAGGCAACCCACCTCATCTGGAGAACATGGCTCCATAACAGGCAACCCACCTCATCTGGAGAACACAGCTCTATCCCAAACCATATAACCGACCTCACCTGAAGAGCATGGCTCTATAACAGATAATCCACAACCCACCTCATTTCTAGAATATGGATCTATCCCAGACCAGACATCCCACCTCACCTGAAGAACATGGCTCCATAACAGACAACCCACCTCCCCTGAAGAACATGGCTCCATAACAGACAATCCCACCTCACCTGAAGAACATGGCTCCATAACAGACAACCCACCTCACCTGAAGAGCATGGCTCTATAACAGTAACAGATAACCCACAACCCACCTCATTTCTAGAATATGGATCTATCCCAGACCAGACATCCCACCTCACCTGAACTCAAGAACATAGATAAATAACAGAAACCCACCTTACTTGAAGAACATGGCTCCATAACAGCCAACCCACCTTACCTGAAGAACATGGTTCCAAAAATGAGGTCGACCTGGAGAATTCAATACTTCCAACTATTTCGCTTCTTCTTGTCTGAGTTTCCTACACATTTTTTATTTTTTATTGGTTATCGCGAGTAATTTTTAATAAACCCTTCAGTATTCAAGGAGAATGGGATATTGAACATTTTTTATTTTATTTTTTTTAAATGTTTTCTAGCATTGCAATATCTCAGGAATAGTATCAATAGTTAGGAACTAAAGTCCATACAAAGCTCCTAGTGAGCAATCGCCCTCTTTCGTAACAAAACATCTGTCGGATTACTTGTAGGTATTACACATTGCTACTTCTACTTCGAACATCCATCTTAATTTCTTTGACAATCTAAATTTTCTGGTGAGAACCACCTAGGTTTAAAGAGTGTCAGTGTAAAATCCTTCTCTCTAGAAAATACCATTTTCAAATTAATAATAATCCGCTATAATGGCTTACGAAAGAGTCGACTCTTTGTTGTAGAACTACCAGAATTTATTAAATGTTTTTACCGATGTAGTTCTTGTTCGTTCCCACAGCCTCCTAACTCGCTGTATCGCCAGTCAAGCAAGTCTTTATATTTTTATTATCTTCCAGGGTGGCATCCTTGGGACATGACCAGGCATACCAACTTTGACTTCTTCTAGTGATTTTACGTAGTTCCAAATACAGTAGAACCTCGCTTACACGACCCTCAATAACACGACAACCTCAATTACAAGTGCAATTTTCAAATCCCCTTGAGATTGCCATAACACATAATGTTAAATTAACCTCTATAACGCGACTATTATTATCCAAACGACCTTAATTACACGGATTTTTCCAATTAACAACGTAATTTAGAACCTCTATAAGAAGTCGTTTTGAGAATTCAACCTCTATAACGCGACTGTGTACAGGAATGGGTCGACCTTGAACAAGTCTAGACTTGAAAAAACTTCCGTTAACCTCGATAACACGACTGATAGCCAAAATAACCTTGATAACACGACCCTCAACCAAAAAAAGCACCTTGATAACAAGACTGTTTCCCCAATCCCCTTGAGACACTTCTTATCGATGTTCTACTGTATAATTATACAATACTAGGTATTAAACGTAGCTTGACCCGCATCGCATTAGGGTATTGCGTTAAAGAATGTTCTCAATAATTTAAGTCGATTCATTCATCTAACTAAAAAACTAGTGTTCCTCAAACTTGTCGCCCTTTCTCAACTCTAGAAATAATATTTGCCCTTCAGTAAACGCCTACTGACAAATTAATAAGTATATATTTGTTTATTTTTATCCTTGCGATATAAGATTTAAGATCTTTGTATGGTATAAGATTATTCCATTCGTTTGAGGGAAAAATTATGAATATTAAATTAAAGTTAAAAATGCATTATCATATAATTTAGTTAAGTATCGATTAATATTATGTAAAACGTAAGGTACTTCTTTAGATTGATACTCCCCTGTTCTTTTTTAGAATAAAAATTACTTTGATTAGACTATTAAGACAAAGGGGTGTTTAGTACACAATGTACTTAGGGAACAAGGAGTAACACACTTCTGTTTTTATAAGGGGAGTAATAGTCTAAAGAAGAACATTCCGTATACCTTCTTTAGATTGTTACTCCCCGCTTATTTTTTTATAAGGGGATTAACAATCTATAGAAGTAAATGTAATTTATGTTATATGTCGGAATGTTAAAAAAAGCTAATACGAATTTGCAATGTCGATATGATAATATAATCGATAACTGAAAAAGTGAATTATTTACTTTAAACGATAAACGGATTAGCCAAATGAAAAATGTGTGGGACGGTAATGGCACATTAGTGCGAGAATGTAGCTATTGTATATAGTTGTAGCTGGTGAGTGGTTCTCTTGTAGTGTTTAAGTGTTTGTTATTTGTTGAAATACAAGGTTTGATTAATATTTGGTGGGGCTTTGTAATTTGTTGCAGGTGCTGAAGACGTGGACAGGTTTGCCGGTAATCTGTCCAATATCGACTACTTCAGGCTGGTCATAAGAGACGGCAATTACATTCTCGTCGGTGCCAGGTGCGTTCCTACTTTTATTACTTACCCGGCTTTGCGGTGTGTCCCCTTCCCAAGGCAACGTCTTTTCCCCTCTACGGATCAAAACTTTCGGAATCGCCTTTCCACAAAAAAAACGTTTTGTCGTGGTTTAAGCGAGTTTAGCAACGACTTTTTTGTCCGACCACGTTTGTTACCGTATTGTTGATGACAGCCCTTTTTTATTACACTTAAATTTGATTTATCGTGTATTGTAACTTCGACCCTACACTTCTGTTGAAAAACTTAATTACGTCGCGATAACACTAACCCAAGAAATTATCATACGTTTCACATCGTTCTTGGCTCACCTTAGTAGAAAAAAATAAACATTTTAATAATTATCTGAGGTGAGAATCGGTGAAGACGAATGGTTAGCGAACATTTAAAACGACGATTAAGGTACTGTCAGTAATTCTTTTGCAACGACAAATAACCTACAATTAATGTTCTTTTCCATGTAAAAATGTACCCCAAACCATGTTACTTTTCTCCTTCTTTACTGGCGGTAATAATAATACAGGATAACGATATGCTCATCGCTACTAGAATCACTAAGTAAGTAGATATTATTCGAGGAGGTGGTTAAACAATGATTACCTACTGATTACTGGGTTTATTACTCGGTCTATTGACTATTGCCTGTGAAAACCGACTTTACTTTCTAATCAAATCTGAGACGACTTGGTTGTACACGCAACTCGAGTCGTGCTTGTGTGAGGATGACGGGCGACTTAAATCGCCGTCTCCCAGTCTCCTAGTCATGAGGCCGCTCCAGATAAGATTTGCGTATCCCCGCCCCGTGTGAATTAGGGACTTAGCATCTACGTTACTTAGGTCTCTTTATTAGCATCGTTTATAATAATTTTATCATGTCCTTTTACAAAGGTGAACTTTCAAAATTAAAAATTATGTTTGGGTGATTGCAATTGCAGAACACACCGGAAAAAAGAAAGCCGCGTAGACGAGAATTTCATTTATCGCCATATTCTTGTACAAAGGACTTTTATTTTCAATTACTGTTTTTTTTTATCCGATAATAATTCGATATAGGTACATATATTAATAAGAATGTTAAATTTAATTTGTACGCCTCATAAATAAAATACTTAATTAAAACTTTAATCGTGTGCGCGTTTAACGGTTCATTTAGGATTATCAAATAAAAGCGGGAAGTTTGTGAGCTCTTTTGAAGCTGACGTGGTAGCAGCATTGTCTGAAACAGCGTTTTCTCCCCTCCGCATTCTTCCACTAATTCCATTAATTTTACCCACGCTTTTGAACCTACATTTTTAAACATTAATACGGCTTTTGATTTGTATGAAATCCATCGTCGAGAGTAATGAGTATAAATTATTTGTTAATCTATGTTGTAATGCCACATCGTCCGATGTACGATCCAATGAAAAACCTAACCTATACGAAATTTGTGAATCGAAAGAGATTCTAGGAAACTTGTTTTACCGTTATTATTTATTTATTTATCTGAGACCTGGCACATAACTATAAAATATGTCCAAAGAATATAATAGAGGCGGAGATATACAATACATGCCGTCAAATTGGGGAAGTAGCTTGCATGCCAAAAGAGGGTTTTTCCAGTAACTGGCATGCTAAAGATTTTAATCAAATTTTTTCTGCTTGCTTGCCAGCTATAGGCATGCCATTTAACATATCCACGTGCAAGTAGCTGGCATGTTTTTGTTCAAGCTGCAGGCATATGTATCTCCGCCTTATTTTATTATTATTTTTTTGTTTTTTTAGCATGCCAAATGGAAAAATGTCGTGGGATTTGTAAGATTAACCTTCCCCTAATTAATTTGTCTTAGATTCAAGTCAAGTTCTAATGATCTAACACAACAGCAGACATAATAATACCTACACGACATTGACTAGTTGTAATTTCCGACTTGATGGACGTAGTGAAATCAATAATAATAACCCACTTAATGATTAAGACTTGACTGACTTCGGCTTGCTTTGATGTAAGTTTGACTGCGAATTATTTTGTTAACAACTTAACAGAAGCAGTTCTTGTGCAAAGGTGCCCATTTTGCAGATTTTGCGAAGATTATCTGGACGTCAGTCGACTGAAACTGAAACGTTAATTATCCTTACTAATTAAAATTAAAAAAAACACTGTCTTCCTCGTCGTTCTTCTGCTCTTAAAAAAAACGAGAGCCAATTTGTCGAGATCCTTTCCGAATCATTATGAAATGAATTAGGCATGAGCCTGATATCATTAAATCCACCATAATTCAAAAACTAGCCTGTTGATCTTAAACTTTAATTATATCGTCCGAAAGCTTATTAAAATCAGAAGTATTTCGCCCCCATCCCTTCTAGCATCCCTCAATTAAGAGAAGAAAGTTTTGGCATTTCGTAGTCTAATTTTAAAAAATTCGATTTTTTAAATGTAACAAGACTTGCAAGATACTTAGGAGCTGATAATTTGAAGATCAATGAGTGATACGAAAGGTTTTTATGCTCTTTAAAATTGTCCCCCTGCCCAATTTCTCAATATCATTTAGGCTTTGAGGTATTATCCATTTTTGGGATTTTTTTTTTTGTAAAACACGCTAAAAAAAAGGATTAAATCGATATGACGAGAACTATTGAGATATGGGCATGCTTACTCGACATTTTTGGTTTCATTTGACCCATAGAATCCACAAGTTTCATTATGACATCTGATCTCGGGTCACCCTATATCTTAAATAATCTAAAAAAAATGTGAATTTGGTTTCCTTTTGAATCTACTGTCTTCTCGTTTACCCTTACATTTTAGTTTTTGCTCGCTAAAATATTTGTGATCCCTTGGCTTTTTAGTTTAGATAAGCGACTTCAGTTTTACGGGTTTGTAATCGGGTAAAGGCGGCGATAAGAAAAGGTGAAGAAACTCTACAACAGTTCAGGAAACTCAGGACAACAAGATCTTTACGAGCGTTCTATCTGGATTAATCTGCAGTGAATAGAGGTGGCAGGTAGTTCCGTATTTATTTGCAAAGGAACAAATCTGAAGACTCGGTAGGAGAGCCCGGTAAAATCTGCTGTTTTTAGTTACTTTTCATCGTCCTGCCGATGCAGTGAATCTTTGTCCAATGCAACGGTAGTGTAATCGTATGCGACCTAATACAGAGATATTTTTATTTTTTTTTTTTTTATTTTTTTTTTTTTATTTTTTCCGCAGATCTGTAACAGAACCTCTCAATATATGCTTTATTTTTATTTTTTTTTGTCTTAAAGTCGTGTTATTTTAGAAAGCTCTTTATATTATTTCCTTGTAAAGAGTTGTCTAAATTAAATGAATGACTAACATCAGTAATAAAATAGTAAATAAAAACAATAAATGTAATTAGTAAATTGAAATTGGAACTAATTACATTTTTTAATATTTTTTAAATTAATATAAAATGAGATTTTAGTTGGATTTTAAATTGTCTAATATTTTATTCATCGAATATATTTATTTAAATTACAAAAGAAATGGTCTGTTAAAAATTATTTTGACTTTGATACTTAATATTGAGACTTTGTTATCAGCACTGTGATAATATAGGACAATGTGTCGCTATCTTTCTTTACTGTGCGAAAATTCTTCTTTTTTTTGAAGTGAAACTTCTTTGGCGGCGGTAGAGTGAATTTTTTCATATAAAAATCGTGTAACGAAGTTAGCGATTCGAGACTCGTCCAAGTGTAACATTTCTACAGATTAATTGTTTTTATCTGTTTAAAGACCAGCAAATCCCATTTATTTTTATTGGAATAAATGTGGTTGCCTTAGCGTAGCAATCTTTTTTTTTAAATTAAATTTCCTATAACCATTTCTTAATCCTGAAATAATTAATTTGTCAAAAAATAAAAATGAAAGAGAGTAATGCAATCTAGAACTTAAGTTTCACTTCTAATGCGTGAGAGCCTCACACATATTTTTTGTCGTACCCCTTAAATATATTAATGGACTTTTTTTTAAATACTAATTATTTTAGTTTGATGGAAAGATGTAATCAACTATATTGAGTATTCCAATTTTTATCAAATAAACTTTTTTTCTAAGTGTAAAAGTTCTCTTATGTGTAATGTAATAATGTTAATGTTATGTGTAATTTTTATGTCTTCCTTCTTCGTGAAAAATTAATTCATACATCTTACGAAATCAATGAAAAAGAATTTCAGTGGTCACCTTCTCCTAGTTTATATTTATTCTACCGTTGTTTTTGTGTGATTTAAGAAGGGAATGTTGTTCAGTGTTTGAACACAGTGACGGATTTAACTTTGTTTAGTTGATTTTGTTGCCGGGACATGTCGAAGCCAAGCAGAGCAGTGCCCGGTTAAAATCCGTTTGAATTCCGGACAGAATGGAATTTTCGGTGTAAAGAATATTGGGAATAAAGGGCGTGGAGGCTGCCAGTGAAATGGAACGCACTGTAAAAAGGTAGAGAAGCCTAACCGTTTTCTCTTCCATTCTTTCTGCTCCGAACTAGACATCCTTTTCCGCCCTTAACAGCAGGACCGCCTAAAAGAGACCCTGCAAAAGAAAAATACAGCCCTTTGAACAAGAATATGGAATAATTCCCTTCGGCCGTTCTAAAGAAACGTGAAGATTACGGACGAAAACCGTTTTGAAAAGGACTGAGCGGACGAAAATTGTATAGGGTCGAATGTGTTTCGTAGCGAAATATTTTACTCTTAACCACTCCGTTTTTGCTTACTTAATAATATTTTGTTATTTGTTTAAAATATACACTAAATAAATAAATAGGGGAAAGGCACCTAATATGGCATAGTGTTTATCGGCAATGGGGTTTCCCTTAATATGGCATACCATGGAATTCACAGCAATGATCTGGTTTTTATTTCCTTATATTAATGTAAAATAGTTATCTATTGCAATTATAAGAAATAAATATGTGTATCTATGAAATGCTAAATATTAGATCGCATCGTTGTAAAGGCACCCTTAATATGGCATAGGTCTTATTTGGGAATATTTCATATGCCATATTTGGGGAAATCACGTTTTTCACATCAGTTCTTCCATAAAATAAACGATGAGTTGAAAACTTAAAACTGATTGGTGCATCTTAATCTACACAACATCCTGATGTATATCTGTAAACATATGTTAGTTAAATACTTACATTACATTAGTTTTGACCGATCAAAAGGAATCACTATTAACTTTTGTTGACACTAAGTTTGGGAAATGGCTGAATATTAAGATAACTGTGAGGAGTTAAAGATCTATCACTATCTCCCTATAGCAGTACTACTGTATAACTACTTCGTTGACTCATTCGCTGATAGAAATTAGCTCTTGGTTCAAGAGAAAACCCACTATGCCATATTACCTACCTGTGCAATATTAGGTGCCTTTACCCTACCTACTGATGGTGCTTTTTAAAATGCTAAAAAGCCTGCTTTGAACTATCCTATGGGTCTGATATTCTCAAAATACATAAACAAACTTCCGTTAGAGTATATATATATTGTCAGTAAACCGGTCTATAAACATACAAATAAAAAGAAAAAGAGCTTATTTATATAAATAAGAAATATAATTATTTATTTATTTTTTTTAATACATATATCCAAAAAGTAGTTACTTTACTTTTAGTCAAAGAATGTTCAGAAATTTTTTCAGATATTTTCCACTTAACATAAGCGAAATAGAAGGGGGGGGGG
>KZ651227.1:569371-598869 GCA_001010745.2 Gerris buenoi
TAAGTTTCATCGCACACCTATTACCCCAATTTTGAACCACTTCCCGTCATTCAATCTTCCCCAAATTTTGCACATAGAAACAACTAATGTGAAGAATACAGAAAAAAAAAAAAGTACATAAGACCAGTTTTCAAAAATGGAATTTTTATATTAATTATTTTACAACACATGCTAAAAAAAACTACATTACTTTAGTTTAAGAATCAAATAAGGGGTGGCTTTTGAATTTTGTTCAGATAACTGACGTATGGATAGTAGATGCTCTACTGTAATGTATATATGTATATAAATGTCTTGGTACACCTGTGATCTTTTGTCCATGAAATATATGGCCAGGCCAACTTCATTTTCTTTACATTATCGCACTTGCAGCGTTGTCTAGTCCGGATTGCTGTCTGATAGTCCGATTTTCAGCTATTTTTTATTCTATCATTCCTAGTCACCTTCATCATGGTCCTTTGTGTCAATCTATGTCACCTGACAAGGTAGGTTATGTTAAGAGACCACTAAGGTGCACACATTTGCACATAATATGAGCATATCGTCTTCTTATGTTAGTGTTAGATTGTTATGAATTTCTAAGTTTATTTCACTTGCCGAACACTCTAATTTCTTTTTAAGCAAACCACCTGGGAAAGTATAAAGTTTAATTAATATTTTATAATTTTTTGCTTTTTTACAAAGTATTATTGTCTATTATCACCTACATACTACTACAACTTTGGCAATCTTTGGCTTGTACTTAAAAATAGTAAATCTGAAAAAATAAAACTAAGTCTAAACTAGAAAAGATATAACGTTAATTAATTCATTTTCGTTGCCTTAATAATAATAATAAACCTTAAGTCATGGGCATGTAGGGCATTCGGAATAATTAGAACTTTATTCAAGAAGTAATTTCCACTAAGTGTAATGCCAATTATTAGCAAATGTATTTCAACAAGATCTACTAAATCTTATTAGACTGAAGATTTCTAGATCAATTTAAGCTGACAATCTTCTAGATATTGTTAAGCCTAGTCCACACCAGTAGACACGTTGCGCAACGTGTCTATAGACGTCTCCTGAGACTGTCTATTGTCTAGTTCTAGCGTCCACACTTGTAGACACGTTGCACAACATGACTACCGTTGCACCGTGTCTACCATTTCGAATGAAAAACCATAGACATGCGATTTTTGGTCTAGCAACGAGACCGTAGGCACCGTTTGTCTAGTCGATCTCTATAGACAAATCGCTAGACATTGCCTCTGAGACCAAAATCGCGCAACATGTCTACTAGTGTGGACAAGGCTTTGGCTGAATATTTTAAGCCGAAGATTAATAGATCAATTTAGTCTGAAAATCTTCTATACTAATATACTAAAGATTCCTAGATCTATTTGGACTCAAGATTTTAAGCACAAACAATTATCAAAAGACTATTGAAACTAGTAATACATCATCCTCCGTAACCCAGTAACTTGAATTATGTGGAGTAATCCACGGATTAGTGTTGGATCCACGGTGCCGTCTCAGTTATCGGTATTTCCTCCTTCTTCTTTAACAATACAACATTGTTTTAATTGGCAAGACACTAAAACATGTTTCAAGTGTTTTTATACGGATAAAAGAGAACTATTCATAAGACAATGAATACGTTTCCTTTTATTCCTCGGGTCCAGTTAATACGGTCCAAGTGATTGTGGGATTTCAAAGGTAAGCACTTTACAGCCTTAAAGACACCACTGTCGCTCCTCCCATTTTGTTTACGTGAGTTAAATCAGCGATTTCTCTTATCTTAGAGAAATTCAAACAGTATCAACAAACCTTTATATATTATACATTCACGCCGAGATAAAATTAAATAAACTACAGTTACGAATTCAAAAATAAACTGTTGAAGAGGTGCATAAAGAACTCGCGTAGAATTAAGGTCTTATATCGGTCATACTATGCTTTCAATATGGCTGCAATCATAATTTTTCTGTGAAAATCCGACATATTCTTAATCAACCTGAAATGAGCTTTAAAATGATATTATGTAACACGCCATAAGTATATAAACGTACTTTTTAACACCCTCATTTCAGCCATGTTCGTTGCAAAACTTTTGTAATAATAGTTACATATCAATTTCCTACTCATCAAGCGCTTTAAAGCAATGCACGGCATGTTATACTGACTAAAATATTGTTCTTTACTCGTCTGCAATATTTGCCGAAATCTAAAATTTAAAGTTGTCAAAAAAACTAAGATGCTTTAACCTGAATTTCGTTGCGAGCCTGCTATCTCTATTAAATAACGATTAACTATAATTTCCCGTATAAACTGGCGAGCCAGCAATAATTCTATTAAATTATAATTACCTACAAATGCTGAAAAAACATACGAGTGTAGCGAGCTTGCAAAAACTTTTGAACAAAGATCATCTATATCTATACGAATGCAAGGTTAATATTGTGATATGGATTTTATTAAATAAATATTGCCCCTGTCCTAACCGGCCTTTGAAATACCATTTAGGGGACAAAAACATTTAGTCCCCCATCGTATAGGGATAGGGCTATTGACATTTTAATAGTTTCATATTCCTTTTCTGCACTTCAAGACCTTTAAATTTATTTTAACATGTCATACTGACTAACAACTTTTTATTTAGTCGTCCGCCATATTTAAAATATGAAGGGAGAAAATTCATTTCATTCTCTTAAAGCCCTTGAAAAACTATGTATAACATGTTATGCTGGCTGGTATAACATTGGTGGTAATATAATATAACATTCATGGTATAACATGTTATGGATATGACATGTCTGCCACATTGGCCGCCATATTTAAAATATTTAGTGAGGAATTTCCAAAAACTGTATAATTGTCTTTTAATTAGTTTTGGATCCTTTTAGGGTAATAAAATCGTACTCAGATTTTTACTTTTCGTGGCAACGTTTCGGCATTACCTGCCATTCTCAAGCCTACAAAACAATATATACTTTATTAAGGAAACATCAAAAGTCGTAACATAAAACCATCTTAAACTACTAATGTTTGACAACATACCTTCTCTTTGGCTATTGTGAGGATCGTTAGTAAAAACATGATTAAATTATTTGAAACAAAACTTGTTCCACGTCAAAACTCTATCTAAAAGATCGTACATCTCCTCTCTAGCCATCTTTAAACCAAATAACCCACGAGATTGCACTGATATAACAAAATAACAATATAAAAATTAATTTTAACAAGGACTAGTAACAAAAACGGTATAAAATTAACAAAAAACAGGATATTACAAAACAATCTGGTAACTCAGTTAAAATTTAAGCTATTATCACTACATTATCTTATCACACATTGCAAGTCTCACTTTAGAATAATAAAAACCTAACTCTTAGTACATGAATTAAATTTATTAATGTTTAATTAAAGTAATTAAAAATTTAGTAATAAGTAAAAAATAAATAAATAAATAAATACCAGGACGACTAAAATTTAACAATACAAGTACAAATAATATACAAGTGGGGGTGTTCTTCAAAGTGATTAAAATGTCCCACGGCGGGAATTATGATTTGTATTGGTATAAATACCACTATAAAATTTGTTTAAAGATCTCGCATCTGTTTTAATATTCACCGTCGCATCCGATCTAATTGCTATGTTTAAAGCTTCTAGCATTTTTCTTCGGTTTGACTTGTTTTCCAAGCCAATAATTTTGGTGTCTTCGAATTTGAATTTATGTTTTGTGGCTAATGAGTGACTAGATAAGGCGGTATTAGAATTACCTTTAGTTTCATCGTATTGGTGCTGTTTTATCCGATTACTAATAAGTTGATTGCTTTCTCCGATGTAACTTTTTGTACATTGGCCACATGGTATTTCATAAATTGCTCCAACCGTGTTTCCAAAAGGGATCTTGTCTTTCAAATTGTGGTAAAAACGTCCTGTTTTATTCAGCGGTTTGTAACCAAATTTGATTTCAGGGCAATCAAATTTTTTCATAAGATTTTGAACTTTATCAGATAAACCTTTAATATAAGGCATACTGACAAATTTAGTTGGGGGGTTATGCGTGTGTGAATTATGGTTAACATGGTTGTCTAAAGTCAGCGGGGGGGTGGAGTGCTTGTACCAAAGTTTTTTAACAAGCGACATCGGGTAGAAATTGTCGCCTAATTTATTAAAAATTTTTAATTTCAATTTCCACCAATGACATTTGTCTGTAAGTGTAAGGGCCTTTTTAATTAGGTTGTTAGCACTATTAATTTTCTGGTGGGTAGGATGATTAGACCTGAAATTAATGAACCTATTGCTTTTTAAATCTTTCTCATACCATTCTGTGGTAATTACACCAATATTATTTTTAATTATTGTTATATCTAAGTAGTTAATTCTATTATTTATTTCTTTTTCTACAGTGAAGTTAAGTCTAGGGTGGAAGTTATTCAGGAGATTCATTAAGGGTTCTATTTCAGTATCTTTTATTATGATAAACAAATCATCGATGTATTTAACTACTAGTTTCGGATTTATGTTGATGAGTGTGTTTTTAAGGACGTGATTAAGAACTATTCCACTCACGTTAACGGACATGGCAGCCCCCATAGGGATACCATGCTTTTGAGCGTAAAATTTTTGATTAAATTGGAAAGTACCATTATTAAGGATCAGTTTAAGACATTCGATAAATAAATTTTTATCTTTTATCGACGTATGAGGTAAAACGCTTTCCCAATTAGATCTGACAATTTGGTAAAAAATGTCGAGTGGTACATTGGTGAACAATGAGGTCACATCTATTGATATCATTGACTCATCTTTTTTAATATTTAAATCTTTGAGTTTTTCTTTTAACTGAAGGGAGTTTACTATATCAAAAGGATTATTTCTGTTCAAAAAGTCTAGCGATGGATTCATAAACTTAGCTAATTTTTCCAGAGGGGAATTAATTTGACTAATAATAGGTCTCATGGGGATATTCTCTTTGTGTGTCTTAGGGAGACCATAAATCCTAGGGCAGTATGTGTTATTATTATTTAACGCGGCACGTTTATGTTTATCTATGTATTTATTGTTATATAATTTATTAATCAAAATTTTATATTCTTTTTTTATTCTATCTGAAGGATCGGTTCTAAGGAGTCTGTAAGTTAGTTTGTCATCAAGTAGGTTGTTCATTTTCTCGGTGTATGATTCTATATCTAGTATAACTGTGGTGTTAGCTTTATCTGATTTAGTGATTCTAATTTGGGGGTGTTCTAGTAGAAACTGTTTTGTGAGTGAAATGTCTATCATAATTTGTTTTTCTAAACTACCTGTCGGAAACTTTTTATTTTGTTTATTTTGGAATTCAATAATTCTGTTAATAATATGACTCCTTAGTGCACTGACGTGATTATCTGACGTATTAAGGTTAAGTAATAATAATTCTACATCTACTATGAAGTCATTAATAAACTTTTGATTATTTCCTGAAGTAATGCTGAAGTTAGGACCTAAACTGAGTAAATTCAAAATACCTATAGGAATATTAATATTGGTTAAATTTTAAAATACGCTCTTGAAAACAGAAATAAAATCAGTCCACTGGATGGAGAAACAAAATACTATTTTAAATAATAAACTTTGGAACCAATTAAAATTACAAGATTACCCCAAGATCAATGAACTAGGAAATATTTTTAAAGATTTTAGTCATAAATACAATGACCTTCTCAAGAATAAACACAAAGAAAAAATCAAGGTAAGAGAACTCAATTACATGAAACATCAATATTATGACCCTAATCTGAAAGAATATTTATCATTACACAGAAAAGGATGGACCCAAAATTTAACCAATATTAATATTCCTATAGGTATTTTGAATTTACTCAGTTTAGGTCCTAACTTCAGCATTACTTCAGGAAATAATCAAAAGTTTATTAATGACTTCATAGTAGATGTAGAATTATTATTACTTAACCTTAATACGTCAGATAATCACGTCAGTGCACTAAGGAGTCATATTATTAACAGAATTATTGAATTCCAAAATAAACAAAATAAAAAGTTTCCGACAGGTAGTTTAGAAAAACAAATTATGATAGACATTTCACTCACAAAACGGTTTCTACTAGAAAACCCCCAAATTAGAATCACTAAATCAGATAAAGCTAACACCACAGTTATACTAGATATAGAATCATACACCGAGAAAATGAACAACCTACTTGATGACAAACTAACTTACAGACTCCTTAGAACCGATCCTTCAGATAGAATAAAAAAAGAATATAAAATTTTGATTAATAAATTATATAACAATAAATACATAGATAAACATAAACGTGCCGCGTTAAATAATAATAACACATACTGCCCTAGGATTTATGGTCTCCCTAAGACACACAAAGAGAATATCCCCATGAGACCTATTATTAGTCAAATTAATTCCCCTCTGGAAAAATTAGCTAAGTTTATGAATCCATCGCTAGACTTTTTGAACAGAAATAATCCTTTTGATATAGTAAACTCCCTTCAGTTAAAAGAAAAACTCAAAGATTTAAATATTAAAAAAGATGAGTCAATGATATCAATAGATGTGACCTCATTGTTCACCAATGTACCACTCGACATTTTTTACCAAATTGTCAGATCTAATTGGGAAAGCGTTTTACCTCATACGTCGATAAAAGATAAAAATTTATTTATCGAATGTCTTAAACTGATCCTTAATAATGGTACTTTCCAATTTAATCAAAAATTTTACGCTCAAAAGCATGGTATCCCTATGGGGGCTGCCATGTCCGTTAACGTGAGTGGAATAGTTCTTAATCACGTCCTTAAAAACACACTCATCAACATAAATCCGAAACTAGTAGTTAAATACATCGATGATTTGTTTATCATAATAAAAGATACTGAAATAGAACCCTTAATGAATCTCCTGAATAACTTCCACCCTAGACTTAACTTCACTGTAGAAAAAGAAATAAATAATAGAATTAACTACTTAGATATAACAATAATTAAAAATAATATTGGTGTAATTACCACAGAATGGTATGAGAAAGATTTAAAAAGCAATAGGTTCATTAATTTCAGGTCTAATCATCCTACCCACCAGAAAATTAATAGTGCTAACAACCTAATTAAAAAGGCCCTTACACTTACAGACAAATGTCATTGGTGGAAATTGAAATTAAAAATTTTTAATAAATTAGGCGACAATTTCTACCCGATGTCGCTTGTTAAAAAACTTTGGTACAAGCACTCCACCCCCCCGCTGACTTTAGACAACCATGTTAACCATAATTCACACACGCATAACCCCCCAACTAAATTTGTCAGTATGCCTTATATTAAAGGTTTATCTGATAAAGTTCAAAATCTTATGAAAAAATTTGATTGCCCTGAAATCAAATTTGGTTACAAACCGCTGAATAAAACAGGACGTTTTTACCACAATTTGAAAGACAAGATCCCTTTTGGAAACACGGTTGGAGCAATTTATGAAATACCATGTGGCCAATGTACAAAAAGTTACATCGGAGAAAGCAATCAACTTATTAGTAATCGGATAAAACAGCACCAATACGATGAAACTAAAGGTAATTCTAATACCGCCTTATCTAGTCACTCATTAGCCACAAAACATAAATTCAAATTCGAAGACACCAAAATTATTGGCTTGGAAAACAAGTCAAACCGAAGAAAAATGCTAGAAGCTTTAAACATAGCAATTAGATCGGATGCGACGGTGAATATTAAAACAGATGCGAGATCTTTAAACAAATTTTATAGTGGTATTTATACCAATACAAATCATAATTCCCGCCGTGGGACATTTTAATCACTTTGAAGAACACCCCCACTTGTATATTATTTGTACTTGTATTGTTAAATTTTAGTCGTCCTGGTATTTATTTATTTATTTATTTTTTACTTATTACTAAATTTTTAATTACTTTAATTAAACATTAATAAATTTAATTCATGTACTAAGAGTTAGGTTTTTATTATTCTAAAGTGAGACTTGCAATGTGTGATAAGATAATGTAGTGATAATAGCTTAAATTTTAACTGAGTTACCAGATTGTTTTGTAATATCCTGTTTTTTGTTAATTTTATACCGTTTTTGTTACTAGTCCTTGTTAAAATTAATTTTTATATTGTTATTTTGTTATATCAGTGCAATCTCGTGGGTTATTTGGTTTAAAGATGGCTAGAGAGGAGATGTACGATCTTTTAGATAGAGTTTTGACGTGGAACAAGTTTTGTTTCAAATAATTTAATCATGTTTTTACTAACGATCCTCACAATAGCCAAAGAGAAGGTATGTTGTCAAACATTAGTAGTTTAAGATGGTTTTATGTTACGACTTTTGATGTTTCCTTAATAAAGTATATATTGTTTTGTAGGCTTGAGAATGGCAGGTAATGCCGAAACGTTGCCACGAAAAGTAAAAATCTGAGTACGATTTTATTACCCTAAAAGGATCCAAAACTAATTAAAAGATTTAAATAAAGGGTACAACTTAAATCAAATGTGTATAATTGTCACAAATGCTGAGATGCATCGATGTGCCGAATTTCTTTGAAATCGCTCAATTTTTACTCCAGTTATCGTTATCGTTAGACAAACAAACTAACTTTTCAAAGCCTCCATACTAAATCGGATGACATATTGCATCCATGTGTCGCAAGAGATTTGTCTCAAAACGTGCAAATCCATCAAAATCCCAAATTGTCGCTCCATCACAATACTTTCTCTTCATATGAGAAATGAGAAACTAAAGTTAAACTTGTTTTAACCTAATGTTTTAAATCGTCATAGTCATAACATTGCTGGTTGCTGAACTTATTTGTTCCTAAATCATTTTTCAAGATTATTTTGAAGAAAACATTTACAGTTTCAACAATGTGAGAAAGTTTGTCTTACTTGCCCAGGAGTATTTTTTTCTTCCTCTTTTTTTTATGGTTATTATCTCTGTAGTAGATGTTAATTAAGGGGACGGCGGTGCAGGAAATTAACGGTTTAAGGTCCCGGGAATTAAGATAATGTTTTCAATGGCTGCCACTTAGTAACTTCATTACTTTATTTAGTAACCTTTATAACCTTAGTAACCTTTATAACCTTAGTAACCTTTATAACCTTAGTAACCTTTATAACCTTAGTAACCTTTATAACCTTAGTAACCTAGTAACCTTACAGCGATAATTTCAATCGGTTAATTTGTAGTTATGTGTATTGAAATTTATGTATGTGTGTATAACATTTCAGGTTATCATTGGTGGAAACGACGGAATTCTTCACATGTTCTCGATGAAGAAAGGTGAAATGAGTTATGTATTCAAATCTTTGCCCAGTGAAAAGATCGCCGCTGTCAAACTAGGAGGAGCTGTCGGTAATTATATCCTTAATCAATTAGTCTTTTTTTAATTCAAAACAATGTTAAATAAAGATATAACTGGTCAAGTGGAGTTTCTGCTTACGGTGTTATGGTAATAGTCGTTTACGTATCAAGGGAGTAAAGCAAGAGATTCCTCCCTTAGCGATGAAGGAAATCATAACCATCACTCTCGAGGCAGGGCCGAGGGAGTTTATCGCGGGAGTGCAAGTGCTTTTTACTCCCGAGGTACGTACAAGATTTTACCCCCAGAAGGAAGAATGAAATATGGAAAGATTTTAATATTTTATTAATTTATTCGACATAAAATGCATATTTTTATATTTATTTAAATAAAAAAAAAGGTCCTCTAAGTTATGTTCCATGATCATTCCTTATTTATCTACTTTACGTAACTTTATTTAAATAAAAACAAGCAAATTTAAAATAAGAACTAATAAATTTAACTAAAAACGACACAATTAATAGAACGTTTACTCGAAACAAGGAGTTTAAAAACAAAACAAAGAAATATTTTTATAAAAAAACAGTTGATTGCGAGTCATGTTTGTAATAAACAGTGTTGCCAACTTAAATCTTTGTAAAATCCGTATAATAGCAGTTCTTACTAGAATTAAGTTGGCTACACTGAATTTACAAGGACTTATACGATAACCATTTCATTTCTTGCTCCCGTTGTGGTAGATAATATCTACGTTTCAATAATTATTATTTGGATGGTATACCTTGGACTCAAGTTCCATCTTTTGCTCGACACTTAAGGTACGTTTTCCAAGAGGCGACTCCAGCGATAGACGCTAAGCGATAGTCGCTCAGCGACTGTCGCTGAGGACTCCTCTTCTGAGTTTACGTGTAACTGTTTTCCTAGGCAAGCGACTCTAGCGATAGTCACTAGAGACGCTAAGCGTCAATCGCTGAGCGATTGCAGCCGTCTGCTCCAGGGGCAGTCATAATCGCAGTCGCTGGCGATCCTAGCAATACAGTGTTGGTGAAACCAGCCAACAAAACAATCATACCTACTTAAAAGGTATTTTCTTAGGTAAATTTTAAGTATTATGTTGGTATAATGTTTTTTTTTTTGTTTTTTAGCTCTTTCGTTTACTAATTTTTCGGAAAGGTTACTTTAGGTTATCATAAAGTCTTTAAATTAAAAACAAACTAGACGTAACTAACTAAAATAATTAAAAACGTATATATTTAGTATAAAAATTGTTATTTTAATAAATCAAGTAACTAAATATCTGTTTATTTATTAGGTATTTCAGAATATTTATTTACGTAGATTGTTGGTTTGTCCCTTTTATATTTATTGTTTCATTTAAAAATATATTTCACTTGGTTTATTCGATATAAATCCAGCAGAACTATAAATTTAAAGTAACCACGAGAAGTGAGAATTAATTTCATGTAATAAGAAGTTTTTTCTTAAAACTCATAATTAAATTCAAAACTACCGGGTTCGCATCTACTGCTAGTTACCTACAGATATGTTGCATAGTCGCTGGAGACGCGTGTAGGAAAACACCTATTATAATTTTGTGCCAGCGACTATCGCTGGGCGACTATCACTCAGCGATTATCGCTCAGCGTCTATCGCTGGAGTCTCGTCTTGGAAAACGTACCTTTAAACGTTTAATCGCTTTAATCTTATCTGGAAAAAAGTCATCATATATCTTATATCTCATACTTGCCTTAGTGTGTATATATTTTCCCTTGTCAGACCTCCGCTATAATACATTGTGCCGGTCCGGAACAATTTTGTTTTGATCCGTTCTGATCAAATTGAGTCCAAATTGATCCATCCTACCTTTTATTTCCTAAATCTAGTGTTCTGATGGTTTCAACTTACATTTGAGCCCTCACTTAACTTACATCTTGTAGTATCGCAGTTGAATAAGACTCATAAAATATATATGCTCAAATAAATAATATTTTAAAAGTGTTTTAAAACCTTTATACATTACACAATTACTCTTTCCGAAGATAATAATTTTAAGAGTTAGTGCAACCATGGATTCTTTAAATTGAAATAGCTTATTTTTTTCAGGTACGCCACAAGACAAGATATTCATCGCCTCCAAAAATGAAATACGAGGATATACGAAGAAAGGAAAACAATTTCTTTGCTTCGATACCAATCTGACAGAACCTATTACATCTATGTAAGCATATTCAGTCATCAATTATCGTATGTTTCAACTGATATTTTCCTATAACTTAATACTTATAATAAAAAAGATGGCATATGTACATAATAAAAATAAAAATACGTGTGGTTTCGCGGGACACCCGGTAGGAACGCAGCTCCTAACTCTTTTCATTAAATATTAATTATAAAATCACACTAGTAAGTATACGATGCTAATGTAACGGGGAAGTCAAGACTAGAATATTCTAGGAAAGCAGTGTAGGCCTTAGGCTAGCAAAGGCTCGAATTTCTGTCTAGTGGTGCTTTCCCCCACCAGGAATCTATCAGACTAAGCCATAGAATCACACGGGGAGTCCGATCTTAGCTCTGGAGGTGTACACATCTTATATCAATAACAAACACATAACCAATCATATAACAATATACATATATTCAACACATAACTGTTTTATTATTCATACACCTAATCCCCGTTACACTAACTACTTATACATGGCGGAGTTAAGGCTAATTTAAACGATTTTTTTTATTATTTTTTTTTATATGATTTATTATGATTTATAAGCATACACAATAATATGAATTACATACTAAGAAAATAGACAACCATGATAAGTTGATATTTAAAGATTATGATTGTAATAGATAGTCTAGTAGAGTGGCGCCCTGCATTCCCACTACCATCCTGCACCACCACCCGAGACCACCTTGCATTCCCTCTACCATCCTGCACCACCCCGAACCACCACCCGAGACCACCTTGCATTCCCACTACCACCCCGAACCACCACCCGAGACCACCTTGCATTCCCACTACCATCCTGCACCACCACCCGAGACCACCTTGCATTCCCTCTACCATCCTGCACCACCACCCGAGACCACCTTGCAATCTTACTATTCCACCCACTAAATACACGCTCCGGACACCTCCTTTAGAACAATAATAAAATGTATCACTTCACGATCTAAAAACTTCTACCTGTATTAAGTTGAAATTTTACATGCCTGTTTTAATTGTACTTAGACGATGTATACGAAGTTATCGGTAAAAACGTTTTTTTCAGTTTTAGCGATATTTAACACTTCATAGCAGGTCGCAGTTGGTTTTACTAAACAAATCGTTTAAAAAAGCTTTTCTCATCGAATAGATGAAGTTAGAATTTTGTTCCTTTTTAAAATTCAAATTTTACATTTGAAGCTTACTTTTAAGCGAGCGTTGTGAGCAAACGCTTCGGCAGATAACATCGTCCAACTAACTCGTCCTGGACATCGGTCAAACGAACATGTGTACCGAATTTAAAATAAATCGGTTAACTTTTTAATCGAGTTATCTTCGTCGGTCGATTTCGTAAGGATCGATTTTGTGACGGTCTTTTTCCGGAATCACTCCCGGACTCAGAGCGCAGTAACGTGCGATAAGGAACTCGGTTTTAATAAATAAAAACTCTTAAATAATTTTACATTTTTTCTGTAAAAAATAATATAACGATGATGTTTTCAGTGCAGTGTGTGGAAGTGATTTACTCGTGACAGGAACTCACGTTTACAATCATTACAGAGATTGCAAGGATGCAAACTCTTATCTGTCGGCAGACAAAATCGTAGATTTAGTTGTTCTCTCAGTTGAAAAGGTATTTTGACAAACATGTACCGAAAACTTCCCTTGCTAAACAGATAAAATAAACAAAACATCTATGGTGCCAGTACACACTTGAACGTATGTTTTAAGCGACCATTATATTTTGGCTTTTAGACCCAAAGGCTGACGGCGGTGTTAGCTTGTGAAGACGGAGCTCTGAAAGTAGTCGAGAGGTCTAATTTGATCAGCGTGCTGCCCCTCAAGAGTCAAGCTACTTGCCTCGGACTCTTTAATAACGACGGTGGTGAAACCGGAGATAACGTAGTCTACGCTATGCAAAACGGTCAGATCGGTCTTGTACAAATTTCAAGGTAGAAAATTATTTTATTGAAATATTAAAAATAACATTGTGAAATTAATACCGATTCGTTTATCGATGTGGATCGGTATACTTAACATCTATTATCGAGTCTTAGTTTTATTACAAACGATATATTTTTGGTCCGTCTGACCGTCGAGTGATCTGAGATTGGCATTTCAGGACTGGTATCAAGTGGAAATGGGTAATAGACAACGAGAAAAACCGCGAGAGTGTGTTATGCATGGACTGGTACGATATCACCAAAGACGGAGTCAAAGAATTGATCGTGGGAAGGGAGGACGGCTCTATTCAAGTTTACGCTTTGCCGTTCGAACCCGTCAGTGACTCGGACCCGCTAATCGAAAGAGTCAATTATGTGAGTATAGGCTGAAACTTTGTACCTTACAGGAACCATCTTGTAACAACCCGTTTCGGGTCAAAATGGCTATATATATGTATATGCTTTTCAAAACCCTTCGGATTCCGACCTTTGATTCAATAACGTAAAAATTATCTTTTTTTTCTTCGAATTCATTTCTGTTATTTTATTCCGCTGTACGATGACCAAAAGTCAGATGACCTTTTCACCAAACCTCTTTAATCTTCAATTAATCCACTATTAAAATAATAAATAAACTAAAATAATCACTTCTAGTGAATACCAAATATTATAATATTATTAAAAAAACTACGATCGTTAATAATTCGCCTTGGTTACTAGGTTTGCAATGAAAGTATCACTTCGGTTCAAGGAGGAAATATTGGAAGTCCGAATTTTGACGAAATCGTTGCAACAACATACACTGGTACGATGACATTATATCTTATCCATACACGATATAAAATAATCTAAAAGAATCAATTAACAAAAATCTTCATTTTATTTTCTTATCCAGGTTGGTTTTTCGGACTTACAACTGAAGTGCTCGAAAAGAAAGTTGGTCGAGAAGCGAACAATCAAAAGCTAACGTTGATGTATTCAAACGACGATAAAGTTAAATTAGACCATTTAAGGTAAATTTTTAAACAGGTATTTAATACTATATAATACACTCGATACACAATAGTAATATATATAATGCTGGTCAAGTGTGTCATTCTAAAAATTTCCTGTCAAAAATCATTAAATTTTCGTCTTTCTCACTTTGATTTTTCATCAGGTCTGAAATCGAAGAACTGGAGCTGAAAGTCACGCGAGAAAGAGAAAAATATCAAATTTCAACGCAAGAAGATTCCATCGGCATTTCAACTATACCTCCTTTAAATATCAAAGACAAGGTTTTTATGCAACAATATTAAAACAGTAACATTTCAAAACGAGATGTTATCTTTTCTAACTTTGTCAAATATACAGATTTCAATGTTTATTAAATTTGCAGGTGATTCTATTAAAAGACCAAGCTGTGTTACAACTGTCCATAGAAACTGAAACCCCGATAGACAACGTTCTTCTTCAGTCGGATGTCAATGTAAAACTTTTGGACGTAGAAAAAAATTCCGCCGTAGTAAGCCATAGTCCATGTCAGGTAAGATTTTATAAAGACTTGGGACATAACGTGTCAACACTCAACACTGTGTCTTACATGATTTATTTTGTTTTTCCGTTGGTTGCAGGGTGAAAATAAATTACTGGCAACCTACAGGTGTCAAGTTAACACGACTAAATTAAACGTTCTGTTTCAAACGGGAACAGAGAGTGGAACCCTGACCGCCTTCATCACGCCTCATGCTCAACCCAAATCTGCTCATATCCGAACATATCCACTCCGCCCACTCGCTCTTCTTTACAGGGCACACCATCTCCAACCTGACTCGTTAAGTATTACTCTTATAATGTTTTACAAGGGTAAGCATACTCTCTAGGGGCTCTAGGGGTGGGCTAGCCGTAAAATGTACGTCGGAAAAGGTAAATCGGTTATAATTGAAAGATTAAGAGCTTTTTAAAGTATTTCTTAATCATCCTTGACTGCACCGCGCATGTAAGTTATAATGAACTACTGAAAAAAATGTTTTTCACTGTTTGATTTGTTGATATAACCCTTAGACTCGACTATAAAGTTTTGAAACTTGGTGAAAACACTCACAAAGGTGGTGTAAAAGTAAGATAGTAAAGTTACCCCTCCATTTACTTTCTCAACATTTACTTTCTTTTCAATTTTTACGTAAAACGAGATTATTTTTCGATGAGAACTATTATTATCAAAAATATTTTTCAAATGATTATACTCAAATAAGGTCCTATGCATATTTGAAGTGAGATAAACCGTTATAGAGACACTGGCAGTTGGAAAAATCTTAAACAGCCCTTATCCAAACATTTCCGCTACTTTTTTTAACTCCGTTTTGCTTCCAAGCATATTGAAAGTAACGGAAGATATGTGATCGTTTTGAAGAGCGAAAAAATTTTCCGTCTCCCATATCCCAATGAAAATGTAGATCTTGGGGTTGGGGCCCAAGTTGGAGAAAGACGCTATGGGAGGCCCTGGTGGCCGCCGGGGTCGGAAAAAATAAGGGTGGACCTAGGTGAAGAAGAAGACACTGGGTATTCGACCCCGACGCAAAATTGGGAGCGCCGCTAAAATTTGTAACCAAAAAAAGTTTCAATTTTTAGTGCCACCCGCGTTTGGGTGTCTCGGTTAAAATTCCTACTGTCACTTCTCCTCGTTTTACCTTATAGTTATATTAATACCGGGGACCCGGTATGGCTTTACTTTTTTCCGACCCGGGCAGCCACCCGGGCCTCTCGTAGCGCCTTCCTCCAACTTGGGCTCCAACATCTACAGCTTTACCGCCTATTGTTAGTTTTATATAAATTTCACTTTCTGCGTCCATTTGTTTCTCTTCCACATACGCACGAACATTCATTTATTTATAAAGCTATATCTTCAAAAGTACTCGTCTGATGTTTATGAAATATGGATGGTTTATCGAAAGTAGCCCACAAACGGCTCCAAATTAATTTCAACCGTCTCCACTCTTTAAATTTTGCAAATGTTTATTTATTTTAAATTTATTTACATTAAACGGAGCAAATATAACAGATTTTTAATAACTTTTTGAAAACATTATTCCTTAACCCTCAAGATCTCGAAGGAAACAACTCGACGCATTTAATAGTTAATAAAATAATCAGCCTTTAAGCTTCTGTCACGGTTATTGATAATACGATTTTTCTTTTCAGGCGTTGTCATAGGCTGACATTAAAAGGATCGTTTAGTTTGGCAGAAATACACAACTGGCTGTCGAAATGTCTACCTGACATACCAGATAAACTTCCTAATCAGCAGAAGATCGTCTATAACTATTTGCAGTCGATGCTCGATACATTTCTCGTCTGCTCATATTCGTGAGTATGCTAGCAATAGTTATTAAGTAAAAATAGATTGCTTTAAATTTTGAAAAAAAATACGTAGATTGAACCCCCTTTGGTACTTGTTAAATAGGAGCCCTCCCTAAAAGTTAGAGGTGGTTTCTCTAATCACCTCTAAATTTTAGGGATAGGTCCTAATTAACAAGTATCCCTTCTTTTGCTTCCGAGCTCACCGAAGGTAACGGAAGCGTTGCCTATGAACCGGAAATGTTATCATATCGAAAAAATTATTATGTGACCGATTTCATGAATTTCAAGACGGAAATTCACTTCAGTCATCAGGGAACATTTTTGGTTCCGTGTCTATCTGTCGGTCTTTCTGTAGTTCAATGTTTGTGGACCAACATATCTAAAAAACTACTTGTCCGATTTGAATGAAATTTAGACAGTAGCCATTCATTCTCTGCTATTTATAAAATAATCCTTCTTTTTACTGGTCTTACATTATTTTGCTTTGTAAGTTTCATCGCTCACCTATTACCCAAATTTTGGACTACTTGCTCTTCCTGCCTTTCAATTTTCCCCCCATTTCGCACATGGAAACAATTTAGGTGTAGAATACAGAAACCGAGGTTGAGGTAGCTTATATGGGGCATCAAGTATAGAAATGAAAATAACTGGCCCATATAATTAACCCCATATAATAACAAAGTTGTATACAGGTCGATGCAATCTTGGGCATATGTATCTGTCGTAGATTAACTGAGATTCGATGTAGCGTATCTGGTTATTCGAGAGAGTATGAAATAAAAAATAATAAAAAAATAATAAAAAAAACACATAAATAATACAATTTTTATCAATATACAGTAACACTTTAATTATATGTGACTACCTCAACCAATTATTCCCTGGTTTTACTTTATCTCCCTACTTTTACTTTGTCTCCCTACTTTTACTTTGTCTCCCTACTTTTACTTTGTCTCCCTACTTTTACTTTGTCTCCCTACTTTTACTTTGTCTCTCTACTTTTACTTTTTCTCCCTACTTTTACTTTTTCTCCCTACTTTTACTTTTTCTCCCTACTTTTACTTTGTCTCCCTACTTTTACTTTGTCTCCCTACTTTTACTTTGTCTCTCTACTTTTACTTTTTCTCCCTACTTTTACTTTTTCTCCCTACTTTTACTTTTTCTCCCTACTTTTTGAGTTCAGGGGAAAAAAGACTTACTTTAGTCTCTCTAAACTAATCCATAATCATAACTTTTTCTCCCTACTGGAGGTATAATAAGTTTTTTTATCAACTCACGGTAGATGTTTTTAGGCTGGAAAGTACTATGGCGCTGATTTGTCATTAAAATATCAAAAAGAAGGCAGGAATGTATTTGAAACAGTCTGGGAAATATTTCCCTGTCTTGGCTGAAAAAATACAGCGTTTACCATTGCGTGCCATAAAATCTGTTTTTGTTAGTGTTTAGTTTTATTTTAATTTGTGTTATTTTAATTTAGTCATATACTTGTTTACTTACAAAGCAATTTCATATTAGGTTTGTTCCAACCACACCTCAAACTAGTTCCAAACTTGTTTCAAACTGTACGACGCATGTGCATTAGCAAAAAAACGTTCAAATGTGGTCCGATGCGCATGCGTCGGACAGTTCCAAACCAGTTTGAAGTGTGGTTGGAACAAACCTAACATTAATATAATAATATGCTGATCTAAGCTTCCATTTTTTATTTAAATAGTCTGGGTAGATTACCTATTGTATGCAACAATGCAGCAACTTAATGACTCGTCAGTAAAATTCCATTTTGCTGCCTGGTTAATAAACAACTATTTTTTTTTTTTTAATTTCTTAAATTTTAGAAAAGGAGAAGCGGAAATTCATTCTAACGATATCACAAGCATATCTGTTATCAAAGATATCCTAACCAAGGAAGCGACCAACAAGAAAATACTTCTATCCATTCATTTCGGTAATTCCCCCTTACTTTATTATTTTTTTTTAAATATTAATTCTAAAAAGAACGATTTAATAATGGAAGAATGTTTAATAGATAGTCAGTCCACTGTTTAAAAGTGCCGGCTTATTCTTTCATTATTATTCTTCTGTGAAAATACGCTTTTAAAATAAAAATATATTGATGTTTCTATATCAAGGCTCCATCAGAAAACGGGTGGTTAAGGTTATTAAATTGTTAGAAAACATTGCTGTATAAAGCATAAGAGACTAGACATAGCGTGGCTCTACCATTGAACAGAGCGTAATGCAGTAAATATTACATATTATGAAAATGGTTAATCAACATGAGTTGATAGTTAGAAGATGATTGTGGGAGCCAGGATGGCCGAGGTGCTAAAAACACCGCGCAGCTATTATCACTGAGTCGAGGCAACTCGAGGTCGTGGGTTCGATCCCCTGCCATGATACTCTGAATTGCATCAATGAATCGCGGACGGTGCAGGGCGAGGGACACCCTTTATGGGGACTCTTCCCCCACTCTTTGATGTGGGTCCGATCCGTGTCATGATGATGTAATTGGTATCTATGGTTCGAGGACGGAGCAGGGCGAGGGACACTCTATAGGAGGACTCTTCCCCCACGCTTTGACGCTCGCTTATATAGCTTACTAATGACCACACCATACTCGCTTCGGCGGTACTATGTATCAATGTATGATGTGTGATGTAACTGGAACTCTCCACCACGGGGCGTAAAAAGGGCCTGAGTGATGGCCTAGTTGCAAGGTTCGAACAAGTGGTTCGTCCTACCCGTTCTAGTAGGAAGTACTAGACAACTACTACTACTACTACTACTAGAGGACGATTGTAGTTGAGATGCGTGTAGTGTGAGAGAAGGCTGCCTTTCTCCGTAGTATTCCTTAACTTATATGTTCCAGCACTCTTCATTAAAACTATTACAAAATGTATCACTTCACTACTCAATAACTACTGCTTGTATCAAGACGAAATTTTACTTGCCTCTTTCAATTGTTCTTAAGATTATGCATATGAAGTTTTATACAAATCGTTACGTGAGAACGTGAGATATCGGTACAAACGTTGTTTTCTCTATTTCAAACGTTTAGGCCCGCTTTAATAGTTTTATCGATCTTTATCACTTCATAGCGTTATCGCTGTTAGTTTTATTTGATAAATGTATTTTGAAAAGAATGTTCGTCTCATCGAATAGGTGATGATAAAATCTTTTATCATAAGATTTCCAATTTTACATTTGAAGCGAGCATTGTAGGCGAACTCTTCGGCGGACGTGCGACGAACTTAGCTTGAGGTATTGAAGCATACTAAATTTCAACTAAATCAGTCGACTTTTACTTAAGTTATCGTGAGACTCGTAAACGTTACTGACAAACAGGCAGACAGGATGCCCACTTTGTCGAATATGAAATGTTTGCTTACGCTCGCTTCAATTAGATTCACAGGCTTAAGATAATTTGTTAGTTCCATAGCAAGTAGATTAAAGTGAACTTCACTGCGAGATCCGTAATCTTTATTAAAGGTTTAGCACGACATGTGATAATCGTAAAGTTCTCTTTCCACTCATATAAGTATATCGTTCTTTATGACTCGAACTATTAAGATAAGTGTTTGTAATTGATCATTTCTATTTATTTTTATTCAGAAATCAGCGACGAGGCGATGAAAAGCGTGATAAGCTCCGTTTATCCGAAGCTAGCCAAGGAATTCTCTCTGGCCAAAGCGACCGAGCTCTACGAAGCGATAAAAGACATAGAAGTGAACGACTCCGAATCTGTTCTTCAGTTGACACCGGAATGTCGAGAGGTTTTAAAAAATTACGAACCGAGGAGTGAAATCAACAACGGAAACACTAACATTCTTAAATCTTTGCAAGGTATTAAGAAAGAATTAGCGACTAGGTTAAAAACGAAATACGCATGTAGTTAGTATAATTAGGTCTAATCTGATTCTCATAAAAGCTACGATCGATTTTTTTCCAGTTTAAAATCTTGAAATCGAAAAACTTAATTTTTTTTTACTTGTAATTTTTGACTTACAACTTATAAGTAGGGGGCACAGAAATAAGAATTACAATTAAAATTATCCTTTTTTTAGATTTTTTTTAGAAATTTATAAATTTTTTTTTAATCAAAATGAATGTTTCAGGTATAATTATTGGAATGGCTAACGATTGGTTTAGAATTAAAGAAGTCAACGCAAAATCTAAACTCGAACAGCTGTACAAGATCATTAACAATTGCTCATTGAATGAATTACTAGACGTGTTTTACCTCAGTCCAGATGACGTATAATCTCATTACGTATACAGAGACAGATAAATCCATCAGTCAAACTTAAACTACCATTTATTACTGAAGATACCTAACTTTTAAGTCCAAATAACTAAAGGAAATAGCAATTTAAATCAAATCATTATTAATTATGGGAGACAAGCAGAGAAAAATAGACTCCAGCGCCGGGACTTGAACCCGGGCCCTCCACATGGTTCAGAGCATCTGCACTGGAAATGCGGAGGGCCCGGGTTCGAGTCCCGGCGCTGGAGTCTATTTTTCTCTGTCTGTCTCCCATTATTAATAATGATTATAATTTGATTATATTTTTTTTTAGTAAAACGAACACCTTTATTTGTAATTACTAACTTTGATTTTATAATTTATATTTAATGAAAAGCCTAAGGAACTTCGTNTGTTAATAATAATTTAAATCAAATTATAATCATTATTAATTATGGGAGACAAGCAGAGAAAAATATGCGGAGGGCCCGGGTTCAAGTCCCGGCGCTGGAGTCTATTTTTCTCTGCTTATCTCCCATAATTAATGATGATTATAATTTGATTTAAATTGATATTTAAACTTTCCGTAGTATGAAAACTACTAAAACTTAAATAATTGAATAAAGGAAATAGTTTTTTTACATTTAATATTATTATGAAAGACTGGAAAAATGAATCCATTTTGGTTGGGAATGGAACTATAGATATATTATGTATTGTTGCAATTCTCTAACCAGTAAGCTACGAGCCAAAGATATCTAGGTGTTTGTTGCAATTCTCTAACCAGTAAACTACGAGCCAAAGATATCTAGGTGTTTGTTGCAATTCTCTACAGTAAACTACGAGCCAAAGATATCTAGGTGTTTGTTGCAATTCTCTAACCAGTAAGCTACGAGCCAAAGATATCTAGGTGTTTGTTGCAATTCTCTAACCACAACCACTAAACAAGAACTAAAGATAATATCTCTGGGTTTTTGTTGCAATTCTCTAACCACAACAACGAACCACGATATCTGGGGTTTTGTTGTAATTCTCTAACCACTAAACAACGAACCACAGATATCTGGGGTTTTGTTGCAATTTTCTAACCACTAAACAACGAACCACAAATATCTGGGGTTTTGTTGCCTTTCTAACCCTTAAGCAACAAACAACATATATCTGGGGTTTTGTTGCTATTCTCTACTCAAGCAACAAACCACATATATCTGGGGAATTTGTTGCAGTTCTCTAACCACTAAACAACAAACCACATATATCTGGTGGCTTTGTTGCCATTCTCTAATCACGGAGCTGCGAACAGAAGAATGTATTTAGAGAAATAAGGTGTAAACGCAGGAATCTTCGGTCGGATTCCCGCACCAGGTATTTTCTCCTTTGGCAAATTCGAGAACCCTTATAATTCCCCTCCTTTGTCTTTATTTAGTTTCCCCTGCGTCACATATTTTGTAAGAAAAAAATCTTTACCCCTAATTTATAAAACATTATAAAATATATAATAAAATATATATAATTGTAATTTGTTGGGAACTATTTGAGTTAGAGAGCTGAAGTGGTTACACAGTGTTTGGACAATACATTCACATTTATCAGCGTTTGTTACACGTCATTATAATATATAGCTTAAAAAGTATAGCTAAAACAAACTTTTAATTAGCCATCATCTTAAAACAGCTGGGATAATCAGCCTAGCCTGCTTAACAAAAGCGTCCAACATAATAAATTTTAAAGGTCTGAAACAAATTTCATTAAAATCAGAAACATACATATATATACTATTATATACGGTACTTCTTTAGATTGTCACTCCCCTATGATTTTTTTATAGAATGTTAATGTAATGCAGTGGCGTACCTAGAACTTTTGCCGCCCGGGGTGGTCTCCAATTTGCCGCCCTTTTTATAAGTCAATCAAATTATGGTTTTTATAAATTAATAAACATAAATAAATACTTGTAATTGAGACAAACTGTAGGTGGGAAATTTTTTTCCATTGGATGTCATATTTAAATTAGGCAGTAATAAAGGAGGTCGCATAAGTGGATATACCTATAAACGCAACCTTATTAAAAATTTAAACAAGATACTTTTTTACGACCACAAGAAACCTTCAGAGGTCGCAGGTTCCCCACCTATAGTACAGTAAAATTTGCTCAAAAATTGTCCAAACCTAAACATCCAAAAAAGAAATTCTACCCCACGCCAAATTGTTCTATACCCTCCTCGTAGTAAGTGATAAAAAGTTGCACGACTTGCAGCGTCAGGTTTGGTAGGGATGGGGGGGGGGGGAGGAAAGGAGGGTGAAAGGGTATTTTTAATCTTTTTTCGCAAATATCTCGAAAACTATGAGGTTTAGCGCTAATATTGTCATATACAAAATTAATCTACACAAAATTTTGAACAGAAATGGACTTTTGCATTTATGTGCTAAAGTTAAAGATTACGGAGTTATGAAGGGGTAAACATATCACTATATTCTAGTTTGCTTAAAATGTGAAGTGTAAATACATGTAATTAATTACACTTTTCCACCTTAAAACATGATTCCACACTTCTTTCTTTCATAAAATACCCGAAAGTTTTTATATTGGTAGTGGTTTAGGTTAATTTTTTAAAACATAAAAATTTGCTTTTTTTGTTTTTTACGATTGCAGGAGAACTATTTCGTCTACAGGTTTCATTTTTTGCTTGTCTGAAAGCCAAATAAATGTACTAAAACTACGTTTCTTATGGCTTTTCTCGTAGGTGAGCGGTTTTATGCCGATATTGGGCCCGAAACAAGAGCAATATTTAAAATTTCAATTTTTTGGAAAAAACTGTCAATTTTCTAAGAGTCGTATCTCAGTAACTATTGGACGATTAGAGTAGCCATTGAACGTAAAAGGAAGCCAATTAAATTTACTACAAGTTTAGTTCTTACGACTGTTCTCGTAGGTTAACGGTTTTATGCCGATATTCAGCCCAAAACGAAAGCAAAACTTAAAATTTTAATTTTTTTGAATAATTGAAAATTTTTGACCTGTCATATCTCGAAAAATATTAGTTTTGTAGAGCTGAAATTGGGCTTATGCTGCTGTATATTTACTGCTATTTACGATCCCGTCACCGCACCTAACTCTAAACCCTAATATTCGAAATTATACTTAGTAATTCATAAGTCGTAGAAATCCAATAGTAAACTTATGAAGTTAATAAGTTGGTTTTTTACAACTAATACTAAATATAAAAAATGCCGCCCCAAATTATGTGCCGCCCGGTGGGGACCGCACCCACCGCACCCCCCTAGGTACGCCACTGATGTAATGACTAAATTACTATCATGACCAAGGGATGTTTTGTCCAATGTACTTTGGGAAAAAGGAAAATCACACTTCTGTTTTTATAAGGAGAGTAACACAATCTAAAGAAGAACATTACCTGCACCTTCCTTAGATTTTTACTCCTGTTTTATTTATAAGGGGAGTAACAATCTAAAGAAGAACATTCCGCGCACCTTCCTTAGATTGTTACTCCTCAGTTTTATTTATAAGGAGAGTAACAATCTAAAGAAGAACATTAAGTGCACATTCCTTAGATTGTTACTCATCAGTTTTATTTATAAGGGGAGTAACAATCTAAAGAAGTGCCTTATACATAGCTCGGCAAACCTATATTAAATTACTTTGTAAGTCCCCCTTTGTAAGCCTGTCTTAAGAGAAGTGACTGATACATGGTACTAATGATTTATAAATTACAAGGTATGGATTGCCAATAATTAATACTTCTACAGTTTATTTTGCTAAATATATTATTTTAACGACATGTTTAATGCAAGTAATTACTTGTTATTTCATTTATTTAATTCTATTTTTCATTTTATTTACTTCGATAATTTTTGTGTAATATTAATGTTTTTTTATTTTACATGTTTACATTGTGTACATAAAATTTAAAAAAAGTATATTATTTTTTCTCACTGTTAATTATTTTATAGAACTGACCCATCCACGATTTAATAAATTGCTATAATATTAATAAATTATATACAAAAATATATTTATAATAGCCTTTATCAGTGTTTTGCAAAATAAAACATAGCTTACTTTTTTAAAATCGGAATAATACAGTAAAGGAAGAGGGAGGTGGCGGAGATTATATGCATTTAAATGTTAGAGATTGCTATGAGTTGTTGATAGGAATGAGAGGAAGTGGTACATCAAGCCAAAAAGGAAGTTAAATAGATTTCGGACTACGTCATTTTTACATAAATGATTATCTAATTTTATGTAGATGTTTCATACATCAATTGTCACTATATACAGGGGTGCCCTCCCTAAATTTGTGAGATATATGTTAATACATACACATCTTCTTCGGTTAACGTTATGTTGGTAAAATATCAATATGAATACAAAAACATCAAGTACAAAATTAACTAAAACTACACCTGCCTACAACATTTTTAGGAAACTGATATTCAAGCAATTTTTCGTTCGTTATGATGATAAAGCAAATGCATCAATATGATTTCGTTGGTGGAAATTGAATCTAATATATCTTTTCCTGCAGACATTACCATTAAGTTATAGAAGGCCATGTGTCTCTTAATGTATAGACTACAGACCCTAGCTTGTCTTTGATTATTATTTTAACTCTGCTCATTACACAATACACAATCAGCTGAACAGCTAGCTGATTCCAGGGTCCCTGGGCAAGATAGCATCTGAGCCCCTTTGGACAAATAACAGCGGGGGGTCAGGAGAATTTTTGAAAATTTAAGTGCAAAAAGATGAGTTTTAAGGATTTCTGAGGACAAGTTTGTCTTTACAAGAATAGATGTTTGGTGGGGATGAATTTTTAAGTTTAACTAAGATGGGCTGAAAAAAAATAAATAAATAAATAATAATAATAATAATAATAGAGTTGTTTTGATTGGTGAGTTTCATTAAAAACCTTTTAAAAAATTTAGATAACTAAGGCATTTAAGAGGAGGAGAATAATACGTGACTACTAAAATTTCACACTTTATATTTTCAAGATGGCGGCCAATATGGCGGACGACTAAAAAAAAATAGTTTTAGTGAGTATAATGTGTTATACATCGTTTTAAAGGTCTTTAAGAGGAGGAAAATAATATGTAACGAATAAAATTTTCCACAAAATATTTTCAAGATGGCGGCCAATATGGCGGACGACTAAACAAAAAGGTTTTAGTCAGTATGACATGTTATACATCGTTTTAAAGGTCTTAANATTTTAACGACGTAGTCTGCGTCAAACCCCCCCTTCTGTGGGCACCCCTGCTATATATGCTATATATGGAACGAGCATTGAAGATCTTGCTTGACTGAATCCAGGCGCAACACTTGGCCAATATAAACTTCACCACTTTACTAATGATTACCACTTGAACGATCCAAAATGTACATAAACATAATTATCTGCAATTAAGCATTAGCGCTTCTGAATTTCGAGGATAAATCGACCGATTTTGTCTTTTGAATGTAAGACGTCAAGAGTAAGTTCTAATAATGGACTGACACAACTTATTTTGTGTATCGATGTGACTGTTTAAGTTTAAACAAAGAACGACTTTATATGTAGGGCACCGGTACATCAGTTAGAATTCTTATATTGTTTTTAGATTTGTGGAAGAGCCCGTGTGAGAAGTGAAAACGTTTCGCTCACACTACAGAAAGCATGTTGAGAAGAGTTTAAATCGAAGCGACAATGTGACGAATAGATTTGCTAGTTGCTCCTGAGCATGGTACGAATTCGCTTCTAGTGTGTGCGAAAATTCGAAGTTTTGTTTACATAACTGGAAGCATTTGGAGAAGAGTTGAACTCAGAGCAGCGACAAGATGATTAGTTGTGCTAGTTGCTTTGGATATACAAGACAATGCTCACACTCCTCAGCATGTCAGCGTGCTATCTGTGAATGTGCTTTTAGCAGTCAGTAGTGTGGGAAAACGTCCGATTCAAAATTTTTCGCCACTTAGATTTTAGGAGAATATTTTTTTGTAATAAAAATCAAAAGGTCGGAATCGTATAACAGCAAAATAATTTGATAACCGATTTTAACCTCTAAAAACCTCTCCACAACAGCAATAATTTTGTTACGTTAATTGACCCGCTTATAAAACAACGTGTAAAAACACGTGAAGAATAACTTCTCTCGCGGAACGAGAACCACGCCGTAAAAATCTATTTTTATAGCTCGGAATTATATATGTAACTTGGCTCGCTTCACGATAGGTATCCGACGTCTATTTATAATACAGAACGCTCGGTTCTTGTTCCGCGACGATTTCATTTTTCGTATGATTTTAATAGGCGCTTAATCTGCAGCATTGTTTAAGCGGAACAACCTTGTACGAGGAGCCGGTGTCTAAAAGTAATGGAGTCGTGACGTGGTGACAGGACTCGGTCGCTGTACCAGTGTACCGAAAAACGCTATTTATATTCCGTTCATGATCGGATCTAATAGTCAGTCTAGTAAGTATAGTGACGCGCTTCTCCTTGCCCAGACCTCCAGCCATGGCTCTTCGTCAAACTTCGACCATTGAAACCATCCGACTATCAGAAGCGACCGTTCCCTCCTCTAAATACTCTTATACGATCGTGCTTTTCATTTTCGTACTGGTACAGCAGTCCTTTTATAGCTTCGTTAACGATGACGGCGATGAACAACGGTCGCGTGACGGCGTCGTGTGTCTACTGAGATTGCTGACTTAAATAATCAGATTTGAGGTGAGTTTGTTTTGCAATTCGTCAGTCCTCGGTTTTATTATTATTGTTTAATTTCATACGTAATTTATTTCGGGTTTAGGACACGACGACTTGACTTCGCTTACACTTCACGTCGCTTAAAGAAAAGACGGCCCAACACTACTCTTCCACACACGAACATTTATCATTAGTTAATTTTAAGTAATCTGTGGCGAGTTGATGTCCGAGCTTGTAAACTTTGATGTGGGAAAAGAACAGCAAAACTTAGGATTACTAATAATAGCTCTGCTATCTCGAGCTCTACAACCGCTTTTAATTTTAAAAACTAGCACCTTTTTTTCGCAGTAAAATTCGCTTAGAAAGGGCCCGCGTAACCGCAAGTACATAGCTTTCCCAAAATTGTACCTTTTTGATAACCATAATATATTGAGATTGTTACCTGTTTAATAATCACCTTTGCTCATTTTAAGATTGCATGGTTTTAAGTGAAATGTA
Source organism: Gerris buenoi (assembly GCA_001010745.2). NCBI lineage: Eukaryota > Metazoa > Arthropoda > Insecta > Hemiptera > Gerridae > Gerris > Gerris buenoi. Next base: position 597,619 of record KZ651227.1, read on the forward strand.
CCAATGTAAAGCCATAAAAAGTATTTTTAGGTTCCATACACTACACATCTGGTAGAAAGAAATAAGAATAAGTGGAAATGTCTAAATAGACGCGAAGTACAAAGTCGACTAGTTGACACTGACACGACTTTTTTCAAGCAATTAGTGGTACATTTTTTTTTCTTAGTGGAAACAACCGCCATTAATCAACAATTAATAAGTCTGGTGGTGGTGCTTAGTTTAAGTTCTGTAACATGTCACGTGTAACACATCAGCGATCGAAGCCGTCCATCGGCAGCACTTCCAAGCCATCCGCTGAATAGTAGCCGTTAAAAATGTACCGTTAAGTATTTCCACTGATACCAGCAAAAAATCACGAGGTGGAATACTTCCCTCGATCAGCAATTAGCTCAGTAAGCAGCTAATCTTACGCCTTTGACTGAAGAATTTATCAATCGGTTTTCAAATTTTTAAAAAGTGGAAGAATCAGTAATAGTTATTACTCGTCCTGTTCAAGATATGAGCGTGGATGATATTTAAAAAATCATTGGAGCCAAGTTCTTGTGATGAAGTTGTGATGAAGTCCTTGTGATGAAGCTCATCATGTCAGAAATAATCATGCTTCAGCGAATCATTTGATTCTTGAAACCGAATTTAACGATTTTAACGAGATTATGTGTGCTTGATTAGTATGTAAGTGCTCAAAGTTATCCGATTTTTCAAGTGAAACTTCTCTAGCCGCCGTAGAGTAAATTTGCTTGTATAAAATTGACATCGGGAAACGAAGATCGCGTTTCGAGACTCGTCCAAGTGAAACATTTTTTATGTGAATTTTACGAAATTGCAAGTTTTTTTTTTTAAGACTCGCCTATGATAGATATTTTAATCTTTCCTCTGGACGAGTCTCGAACCCCCGACCCTGGATTGAGAGTATAATGTGGTAACCACTATACCATGGGAGTAGTTGATTTATTTCTTTCACATAATCGTATGTAAGGGTATTATTATAACAATTAATATATTATTAACGTTGTTTTAAAATTTTTCTTCATTATTCGCTAACATTATATGAAAATATTTTATTAATTGAAATTGTGTTTCTTTGAGCAGTTATGTGACTGTGGTGGCACTGTAAACTCTTGTTTATGAATATGTATGAAATATGTGTATGAAAAAGCACAATAACCCTTATTTAAGTGTTGCATATTATATTAATAATTTATTATGTTTATTCTGTTTATAGAATTAAAGTTTCACTTCTAATGCGTGAGA
>KZ651227.1:619655-631728 GCA_001010745.2 Gerris buenoi
TATATATCATCGGATGAGGTAATTTTTATACAGAACTCAAAGTCGCTATGAGGAATTTTAATTATCATGAGGAATAAATATATATAAAATATAAATTATATTTTATTATTTCAATATACTATCATGATAAAAAAAAATACGTAAAGAAGAACGGTGGAGAAAGAAACTAAACACGCAAGTAAAGAGATAACAGATATCAAGAAAAGAAACGAAAACAAATGTTAAGGTTATAGCTGAACAGTAGTAGTAGTGTAACCTACACGGCTTCCGTACATTAGTATTAGTAGTTCTGGCCGAGTTCCTGCTTCAGTCCGGGAACTGTTTTCACGGTTCTAGGACTGTCCCAGAACCGTTCGTGTCTCTGTTGGAACACGGGACTAAAAGTTCCAGAACCGTCCGAGAAGCGTGTAGGAACGGTTTTAAGATAGTGCGCATGCTCCGGACGGTTCTAGAACCGTTCGCGGCTCTGTTGGAACAAACCTAAAATTGATTTTCGAGATATTGCGTGATCATTGGCTAAGAAAAAAAAGAAGCGATATAATAATATAATAGAGGCATAAGATATAATGTGTGCGGGAACGTAGCTAACCTCCTCTTCTTTAGTATTACCTCGATTTCTTTTCCTTAATACAATCCTTTTGAAATAACGCGTAGAAAAATAGTTTTTACTCATTACTCATACAATTTTTTCTTAGTTACGCTAAATGTCTCAATAAAAGAGAGTTTAATCAAGAACTTTCTTATGATATGAGTAGAAAAAAGTAAGTGCAATCAAATTAGTTCNTCCCTACTTCCTATGGCTCGGAGACAAAATAAGCATCAAATCAAAATTAAAGATTATTAAATTCCCCACAGAAAAGGACTTATTAATTTTTTTCGTACAACGAACGGTTCAGCAAAAACCTAGCTTATTATAACTTGCATAGTGTTTGTTGTTGCACAACTTTTTTTCGTATCTTTGTGAATATCTCGTTTCCTGTGGCTCGGAGACCAATTACAGATCAGATCAAAATTGAAGAATATAAAATTTCACACAAGAAATTTTATTTTCATTTTTTACGTACAACGAACCGTTTATGTAAGAAAGTGCTCCGAAGTTTCTGAAAATGCGTATCGACGACAAATAAATTTGGCTTTTCCTCGAACTACTAACAGCTTTTCCTCTAACTAACGAATAATATTTAAACTATGACCATGCAAACTTGAAATGTCACTCACAATAATAGAGTAACAGTTCCCACCGTGAGCTGCCTCGAGGAACAGCTAAATCTTAAGCACTTATATTAATGCCCTAAACGTCTAAAGTGAAATTCAAGAGAATGGGGGAAAAAAAATGGGGGGAGGACACCCTACGTTTTAGGGGGGATTTGCGCATTGAGCTTTGGGGGGGATGGGCACCACTGCATGTACCGATTACCGTCAAGATTTGTGTAAAATTATTATTAATAAGCCCTCAAAGAGGACCAAAAGAGATAGAGAGTTGGCTATGCTTAAACCAGTAGCTGATGTTCAAAAAAAAACAAGAGTCTAAGAAACGAAAAAATGCTTACAAAAAGAAATTATATCCTAACAAAAAACGCTAGTATAAAAAAATAATTCAAGTCTCGCTTAAAAAGTTGTGAGATCATAGGTTTAGCCAAGTCTCCCACTGTCCAAGTTAGTTCTACTAGCTCTAATTTATCCAGTGCAAGTACATGATGTTTGCTGTCCCTCTCTCTATTCTCTTTCCCAAATCACTCGTAACTCGTAACACGTTTATATTTAAAAATATTTACTTAGAACTGGACTTGGAAAAAACGCACCCCAAAAGGCTAAAATTAAATGAAGTGTCGTGTACGAATGTTTATCCTTGTGCTGCGACGCTCAAATGGAAAAATAATATTTATTATTTGATTTAAGTTTGTGGTCTGTATTTTTCAAGTCAGAAAATGTTTTTAAATTTAAACGTGTAGAGTTATTTGAGAAAGAGAATAGAGAGAGGGACAGCAAACATCATGTACTTGCACTGGATAAATTAGAGCTATAGTAGAACTTACTAGGACAATGAGAGACGGCTAAACCTATGATCTTACAACTTTTTACGCGAGACTTGGTTTATTTTTTTACACTAGTGTTTTTGTTGGGATATAATATTTCGCTTGTATACCAATTCTGTGTATTAAAAAAATATCTACCTCCGTGGTGCAATGGATAACTCTTATGCCTGCTGAATCAGAGGTCGCCGGATCGAGACTCGCCTAAATGAAAGAATTTGTATAGGTAAATCAACTGCTGGCTTAAAGTAGCAGTTCATTTACCTATAAAAAATCTTTCACTTAAACGAGTCTCGAATCACAAACTTCGTTACATGCAATGTCGTTTCATTCAAGCCAATTTACTCTAACGCGCCTAAACTAAAGAATTTTCGCTTCAAAAATCGAAAAGTTTTCCGACGAACCATAATTTGCATAAATTTTCTCGATAAGAAAACAATAAGACAAGAATTGCCATTGAATTTCGTTTTAATATCTTTTTTAAAAAAAATATAGTGTCCCAGCTAATATGGAACAGCGAAATATCTCTGGAACCATGATAGATAGAAAGATGCGGTTTTCAGGGTTCGATAAAGGCTAAAAAGGCGCTTCTAGAACATATGCTCAACGTTTTCTGTGTGCAGCAGAAGCGTGTGCAGCAAACCAAATAAACAAAAAGTAAATAGGAAGCCATATTCTTAAGACTGGATTTGGATTCTATGGCAAAAAATAAGACTTTTTTACTCTTTGAAATTTTTCGCTCCGACCATTAGTTTGCCGTCTAGAAGGCCCTAAACTTGCTAAAATTTAAACTTTAAGTCCATTTTACAGCTAAACTAATGGATTTAGGAAAAAAATAATGGGACAAAAAATTCTTATTTTTAGCCATAGAATCTAAATCCAATCGAAAATTCATACCTTATACGTGACGGTTTTTTTGCCTAAAAAGGTGTTCAAGTTTGTAAAGCAGGGCTCAAAAAGTGAAATAAATATCAATAATACATATTTTTTAAGAACGGATTTGCATTCTATGGCTAAAAATAAGAATTTTTTGTTCCATGATTTTTTTTTTCCTAAATCCATTAGTTTAGCTGTAAAATGGACTTAAAGTTTAAATTTTAGCACGTTTAGGGCTCTCTAGACGGCAAACTAATGGTCGGAGCGAAAAATTTCCAAGAGTAAAAAAGTCTTATTTTTAGCCATAGAATCAAAATCCAGTCTTAAAAATATGGCTTCNAATTCGTTAGTTGTATTTTGTGCCGAATTAATTATTTCGGAAGGCGTAATATTCTCCTCATATTCGTCATAATCACTTTAATCACTCATTGATTTTCACAAAAAAAAACTCGATACAAACCGTTGCTTTTATTAAATAAACATCAAATTAGTTATGTTAAATGTAAACAAACTCGCTAATAAAGTTGAAGAATTATTCTTCTTTATGGCGCTAGAGGCGAAAAGAAGAGGAATTCTTCAAAACTATGAGACACACATGCGCAATTAATACAGGTGCGTAAAGAATCACTTTCTACGAATCTAAACAGAGATACAATGTTTATATTACGTATCAATCGTAGATAAAAATGTTTTTATGCCAAATAACCAATAACCGCGATTTTAATAACTTTTTTTCTAAAGCGTGTTTTTAAAATCACTTTTTTTTATTTTAGTTAATAACTCAGGTTCTACTAATTATTTTAATGAAATCAAGCCTACAACATGCGTCACAATTTAGAGCACACCACTGCATAAAAATGATAACGAATTCTGTTCAGCCCGTTTTCAGTCAGACCTGTGACGACAGACATCACATATATACATACAGACATGAAAAAGTTAAAGGCCGGTTTTGGTTATCGTAGTGTATAAATAAAAATCAATCAATGAATTTTCCAATTCTGATCAATGAACAAAAAAATGTTTATATGTATATGCATTGTTTATTGTAGTGAAAGGCTAGTAAACACACGACATAACACAGGCGCTTTTTCTACCGCGCTTTCATTTGGTTGCCAGGAGCTGTTTAACAGCTTCTAATGTCGGTTGTGCCCGCAAGAGGCTCAAGAACTGCTTTAGCCGCCCCACATAGCACAGTAGAGTCGCTACTGCCTTGTCCGGGGATAAAATGGAGTGGAATCGCTAAAAAATATGCTTTATTGGTTCGGCTGAAAGCGTAAACAAAAAGTTTGGGGTTTGGGTACCAAGTTGGGTACCATTAAGGTTAAATCCATTGGGATTGGGGCACATATAGATTTAAAGGGAATGATAAAAAATGCCAGAATTTTTAAATGAAAATATGCTTAAATAAAAAATTATGAATGTTATATTTGACTATAATTATCTAAAGAAAATGATTGGATATTACAATACCCGTAAAATAGGTAAACAAGCAATTCCATTTTTAAGTTGTTGGTAGTATTCATACTACGGAAAGTTTAAATTTTAATTTAAATTAAATTATAATTAATTGAGTACTTTATAATTAATATAAAGTACATTAAATAAGCTAATTAATATAAAGTTCATTAAAATGATTAATAAGCGTTAATTCTCGGTCTAGTTCTATCTTTCCATATTTTCTTCTCCCTTCTGGAGGTAAAATCTTGTACGTAGCTCAGGAGTAAAAATCACTTGCACTCTCGAGATAATTAACTCCCTCGGCACCGCCTCGAGACTGAACGTTATGGTTCCCTCGGCTTCGCCTCAAGAACCAACTTCATCGCTCAGGGTGCAATAACTTACTTTACTCCCTTGGTGAGTAAATAACTATTTTTAAGTTGCTACATTTTTAAAATGTGTAGGTAGGTACTATACACATATATTCCAAATTTCAAAGAGATCGGACAAAAGCCGTAGCCGTGAGAGCAGGCGACAGACGGACAAACAGACAGACGCAGGAAAATATAATAATCCTCCGGATTTTTAAAAACTGAATTGAAACAACTACAATAACAAAAAAAAGTAAAATCGGTCAATTATGAGTCCCCCCCCCCCCCTTACTTACATGTAGATAGGGAGTTGCTTTTAATGAGGTGGTTAGAGGGGGGACTCAGAGTGTCCCTTAACTTTGATGCATTATGTATCTAAATGAGGAGCCCTTAACTTCAAAAATAGTTTTAAAAATATATTTTCCATGACCGAAGATGAATGGTATCGGTCATTTAGAAGTCTCATGGGAAAATATCACAAATGGAATTAAAAGACCGGCAAAGCAAAATTGAAGAAAACCTTTAGTAAAATTTTTCTAACGAAGGTAATCTTCTTTGCCGGTGCCTTTTTATACTACAAATAGCCAATTCATCTTAAACATCAAAGTATCTATGTCCGACCAATTATGAATCGATTCGTAGATGTACCGTTTTGTATAAAACCTTTTGGAATAAAAAATTCAATGTCGGTTACAAGAAAAACTAATTGATCATTAGTTGGAAGAAAATCAAATAAAGTAGGTAATTGAAATTGCTTTACAATATAACGTAGATTGTTGTTTTGTCGATAAATATGTATTGTATTTTATGTTGCAGTGATTCCACAATCTCTTCGACTTTTTTAGAGTACAGTCGCAATAAATTGAACTTTATCTATATGGCATTGGGTCATTTTCATCTGAGTGGATGATTAAATTAAATTATTGCTATAACAATTCTTGCATCTCATTAAATCAGTGTCGTTTCATTTTCTTATTTCAATCCTGTTTATATATCAAATGTATCGATCGTTTTATGTAGCTTTGGCGCTTCATAAAGTCTATTAAAACCGTTAGTTAAGACGTAGGGATAGAAAAATTATACATCCGCGCGTCCACACAATGCCGATTGGCATCATTCGGCTTGAGCCGATCGGCGAAGCCGAATTAGTGTGGACGAGCCGGTCAGCTTTGCCAACGTGCCGAAAGCCGAACCGAATCTAACCCGAATTTGCTCGGTCCTGATCAAATAAAGCCGAACCGAACCGAACCCAAGTTTGTAGTGTAGACGTGCCGATCGGCCTCAGTCAACAGAAAGTTTTCATATTGTGAGGTTCGCAGACTAATTTTTACTACTGTGCAGCACAGTAACTCGTGAGATAGTTCGGCACCGATCGGGACGTCCACACTACTTAAGTAATGGGGACTTCATGCCGACAGCCGACCCGAACATACTGTGCCGAACGTGCCGCCCGGCACAGGCCGATCGGCCTCATTCGGCATAGTGTGGACGCGCCTTAATACATACACTATGCGCGTACCACAATTTTTTCCAAGGACTTATTCTGTTTTACAATTTATATTGAAATGTAATTAATTCGCCATTTTACTCAAAATTGTCGCAACTGAGGGACCGGCGTAACCGAGTGGTAGTGTACTCGCCAACTCCCGCCTGAAACTAAGTATCTCCCTCCAGGAGGTAGGGATAGTTCCGTGAAAAAGAAAAGTTCAGTAGATCTTAACAAAATCGTCAATAATCAGATCCAGGCCATAATCATGTTGGAGCATTATTGGCATAATCCCATTCCTGAAAATTCTACCTAATAATTGTTTGTGATGATAATATCTGCCAATGATTGAGCTCCTTCCATACGTTCAATAAAACTAAAGCAGCGAAATAATAATATAAATAAAATTATTATTAATAGCCAATATGGTAATAACTGATTGTTACGCTTATAATTTGACCGGTTTGGACTGCTATAGTTGATCATAATGATAAAACTGATGAAGTTGTAATACTTATTGAGGTATTTTAGCAATAAACTCACATCCTTATATATTTTTATATTAAAACTATCTAAAGACAATGCACGTTTAATTGAGAGACATTACTTTCATTGCAAGATACAATAGTACATTACGCGTCGAGTGCGGAAAGTAGCATTTTGCATGCGAGTGTGGAGTTTGCACCCGAGCGATAACGAGGGTAGTAAAACCACACGAGTAATGCAAACTGCCGTTTTCGCACGAGTTGCGTACCGTATACTTTATCTACGTTTGTTGAATTTTAATAATTAATGGAGAAAAAAAAATCCTGTATGTAAGTTCGTATTTCTCTTTAGATAAAGATGACATTAATTCACTAGTTGTATTTTGTGCCGAATTAATTATTTCGGGAGGTGTATTTATTTTCCTCATTTTTGTCATAATCACTTAAATCACTCTTTTTTTTTACTAAAATCTCGATATAAACAGTTTCTTTAATTAATCAAACAGCAAATTAGTTTTGTTAAATGTAAACTAACTCGCTAATCGTGCGTTAAGGTGAAGAATTCTTCTTATTTACCTCCTTAGGGCGGTAAATAAGAATCAGATTTATGAGACGCGCATGCGCAATGAATAATAAAGAATAACTTTCTACTCATCTAAACAGAGATTTAACGTTTATATTTCGTATCAATCGTAGATAAAATAATTTATTCATCAAGAAAAGTGACATATTTCATTAACATGGGTTTATTTATTAAAATTATGGGCGTTGCATCATATTACGCTTATTTGCTAATATGTATAACAGAATATTTATAAAAGCTTAATATAGACAAATTACCTAACATCTAATAGTAGGTTGGTCCTTGATAACACAAATTTTACCAACTTTATTTTTAACAGCTTAATTTAATTCGACGGTAAGGATAACAATGGAAAGATCACTGAATATATGCAGACACAAGGAAGCGGCATGTAAAAGGAATTCCGAGCTGATTTTAAGATCATAATAGAAAAATTGGGAGAATAGGATGGGGAGTAAGTGGTATTCTTAAGAGTTATTGACGAGAGGCACTGAATCCTACAAGAAATGAAATTGGAAATAGGATACGAAAGTCATTCCATAATCTAGCAATATGATAAGTCAAAGGTAAAATCACCGGTTATCTTTGTACTGTCTCGAAGCTCTACTTTGAAATACAATAGTAAAATATGGTTATCGAAATTTGATAGTTTAGCATAAAAGCTAACATCAGCAAAATTATATTATTTTCTTTTTTAAATATTCACTCTGCGACAGATATTCATCCATCCGTAAAACTCTGAATCGTTTTTGCCATGTGTTCAGTAAAGGCAATTTTCGTAGCTCCGGGCGAGAATTCTGCTTCCTCCCCCGCATGCTACATTGCAATAAACGTACGCTGCATATTAGTTGGTTGATCTCGAATTGACTTTTACTCACTGAAAAATTGAATATATTGAAAAGTTGTTTAGTCTAATGGATATGATAAGTGTAAAAGACTTGACGTAGGACAACATAATTACATAAGGCCCGGTCACACTATCCGCCGTGGACAAGTTTTCCGACGTCCGTCGCGGACAGGGTGGTCACACAGTAAGCGGACTGGGCTGTCCACCGCGGACAGCTTCCTTCTGTTTGACCAGTTTAATGTAATACAATAGTCCACCGAACACGCGGTGGACAATAATCTGTCCGCCGCGAATTGGAGCTGTCCCCGGCAGTCGACAGAGTCCGCCGCGGACAGTTCGCTTTTTGTGTGACCGGGCATAATATTAAACATTCCATCTAAAGTATCTATAAAAATAGTTCCTTTCGGCGGGAAATTGAACCAAAATATCTGTCTCCTCGACTCCTTGTTTTCGATGTATCGCCTCGTTGTTAGACTCGACTCGTACCAAAACATGGTCCTGTTTTATGCGTTCATTACAATACTTCGGTAAAATTCGGCAAATCCAAGTAATATGAATTTTAACTCCAAATTTGAGGGTGCTACCCCTCAAAAACTCTGAAAAAAATATTTCTCGAAAACGGTTGCGACGATTTTGTTTAAAAATATTCTAATATGTAGTCCATTTATAAGAATCAAGCAATATAAGCCGTTTAAACGCGGACAGAGAGATGCCGGCTTCGATACCCCTCCGAAGAGAAGTTATTTTTATGATAAATTTAGATAAAATGTTCAATAATAATTTAATGTAGCTCGAAAGCAAATAAATGAAAAACACTGTGCTAAGTAATTATGAACTCGTATATGAGAAAGTCTGTCTGAGTTGTCTCTGACCTTTTTACTCTTTGTATCACGTTTATTTTAATTAGTAACCCAGAGGATTGCTATCATTCAGATGACGTAACGTCAGATGACCCCTTTAGAGACCCTAAAGGGGACCTGGGTCTCATCAGAAATCTTAAAGGTTATCGAACTGGTTAATATACTGACTAAAATCTATTCATCGTTTCATCACTGATTAAATTTATTCATGGAGAACTGTTCAGTTCAACAGATGGGTTTTTTACTAAATTTACATAAATTCATTTTAAAAATTAAACAGGAGGCCGGCGGCTATCCAGCCGATTACCTTACTGATGACAATAGAGACAGATACATACAAGAATATTTAAATGTAGAAGGAATCAAATTAGATGAAGATCAAAAACCTGGGTTAAGGTCCTCGGCAAAACTAAATTTAAACTTATATTGGGGAAACCTATCAGAAACAACCGTCATAACCGTGAACCGAGCGAATTAATAAAATATTTTAAAACTCCAAGGATAATCATATATATACCTATATATATATATATATATTATAGGGTGGCGCAGCGCGGACGACCACATTTTAAATGGTCACCATGTGCATAAACCAGAGGTAGGAGATTGATATACGAGTATAGCAAATTTTCAAGCAAAAATGTGGAAGTTTACTAGGCATAAGTCAATTTTTAAGTGTGGAAGATAATGTCCGACATATGACGCCTTGTCGATTTACACATTCTTAGAGGCGCTCGGCGAAGTTGCGCATCACATTCTCTAACATCTCGTCAGGGAATACGATTTTTCATCCCCAATTCAAAGGATAAAAAATGGATACTGTCCACATAAGGTTCCAACAAAATGGAGCCACTGCACACACAAGTGTTCATGGATCGCGTGCGTCAAATTTTTCTCGTTCGTGTGAATAATGTGGAATAATGTGAATGTTGAAATCGACAAGGACGACATTTATCGAATATTATCTTCCACACTTAAATATTTGACTTATGTCAAATATAACTTCCTTATTTTTGCTTGAAAATTTGGTTTATTTTAATCTCCTGGTTCTAGTATTAAGCACATGGTAATATGGTAACAATTTAAAATGTGGACATCCACGCTGCGCCACCCTGTATATTGCATTTAATGTCAGGTATTTATTAAATGAAATACAACATACCCCAAGATCTCTTGGATTTGTTTCACGTACTCGTAAACTGCGACTGATCAGAGTATCGGCGTACCTCCACAAATTCTGTCTTGAGATCCTGTAATCCACAGATATTAAAGCACACATGCTCTCTTCGCTAGCATGCCCTACCCATTGATAATAATGCAAGTTATGTCTGACACGGAATACTACTGTTGCATATATTCTGTGAGCATAAAACGCTGCTAGTGGAATTAAACTTCCTGCTCTAATATATGTATACATTAATTGTATATGATTTACACAGCTAACTTCACAATCTAAAACTAAATAATGTGCTACTTAGTGAAGGTACTTACCGTGTATGGGGCTGTTTGATGTTTGCGCAAACATGAGGTTTGACATGTATGGCCTAAATTTGCCCGACAATAGGTTTGCGCAAAATTGTTGATCGTGTATGGGGGCCTTAAGATACATTCATATTGGGTATTAAATATAAACTGCAGCCTTTTAGCTATCTGCTTCACTAAGACCATACGTAATAGTGTTGAATTGCAATGTACTAAGTTAGCTTAAACTCATTGGAAAAATGCATGTCAAACAAAATTAAAACATTAATTCAATAAATAATCAATTCCGTTTCATCATTGAACGTAACAAAGAAAGAAAATAAATCTATAAATAAAAGAAAAAAGTCTGTCAGTCGTCTGTGCAGACGCGTGGAGTAAATATGTACCAAAAATACTATTGTGTTTTGCTGCAATATTTGCTGAAATCAATGTAGTGAGAAAAAAAAACCAGCGTTCCATCCTTGCTTTTTTCCTGGCTGTGCAACGCGAGTGTGCAGCAAATACTCGATTTGTTTTGTTCACAAACATGTACTTTTCAAAACACGCAAAAAGAGTAATTTTTTGCGACAAATGTATTGTTTTTTAATGGTTTACTAAAGGATCCGTCATCTATAGAGATATTTCGTTTGTTAGGCGTATTACAGGTGTAAACGTCTTTTGTCCATAAAATCAGATAACCTATATAATTTCATTCTTCATTGTAATCTAAACTCTTAATAATCTTTATAAAAGTGATGGAAAAGAAAGTGAACTTGATTAGAAAATAATTGAGGCGCCAAATGGACAGCAGTCGAATATGATTCGTAAGATAACTGCAGCCATAAGCTTCGTAATCAACATGACCCCATTAAAGACTATAATATACACTCTATGTAAGAAATTTTAACCTAATTCTGTTAAAATTTCTCATTTGTTAAGAGTCCATATTGTGGTACTTCTTTAGATTGTTACTACTCCCCTATGTTTTTTTTTAAATATAGGTATAAATGACTTTGACTAAAAAACTATTAGGTCTAAGGGATGTTTAGTCTCATGTACTTTGAGACAAAAGGATATCTCAATTCTATTTTTATAAGGGGGGTAGCAGTCTAAAGAAGAACATTCCGTGCACCTTCTTCAGTTTATTACTCCCCTCTGTTATTTTTATAAAGGGAGTAACAATCTGAAGAAATTCCCAAATTCTCTTATTTTTTTTCTATCTCAAAAATAAATGTTTCACAAAATAGTACATTACGCGTCGAGTGTGGAGTTTACACCTGAGAGAAAGCGAAGGTAGTAAAACCACACGAGCAATGCAAAATGCCGTTTTCGCACGAGTTGCGTACCGTACTTTATCTACGATTGTTTGATTTTAATAATAATAAATGCAGAAAAAAATAATAAACTTCCTGTATGTAATCTCGTATTTCTCTTTTGATAAAGATGCCATTAATTCGTTAGTTGTATTTTGTGCCGAATTAATTATTTCGGAAGGCGTAATATTCTCCTCATATTCGTCATAATCACTTTAATCACTCATTGATTTTCACAAAAAAAAACTCGATACAAACCGTTGCTTTTATTAAACAAACATCAAATTAGTTATGTTAAATGTAAACAAACTCGCTAAT
>KZ651227.1:639293-649307 GCA_001010745.2 Gerris buenoi
AGTGTAAAGTTTATTCAGCATAATATGTTACCTCTGAGACTTGAGAATGGCAGTTCAGTCTGACCCTAGGAATGTATGAAAAGTTAAAACCTCACAAGGCATGTAAATAACCGACCTACATAAGGCATGAACTTGGATAACTATGTTAATCTAAGTCCTGTGGAAGGACACCATCAAACCGAATTATCCAGCAGCTAAGATAGTCAAAACGTTAAAAATTAATTGGGATTAAGAACCCTCTAACTTTAAGTTAATATAAATCAGTTTAAAATACCTCAAAACCAAAATCTTCAGGTGGTAGAAAAGTGTTGGGGGGGGGGTAAGCAACTTTACTTATTTGGGAGCTAGAGTTTCTAGTGATAACAACATGAGTTCCGCCATCGCTGAAAGAATACAAGCAGGAAACAGAGCGTATATCGCTAACTGCAAAATATTTACAAATCGGTACATCTCCATAAATAGTAAATTTAAAATTTATAAAACACTAGTCCGCCCAATTGTCACATTTGGATCTGAAACTTGGACTCTCACAGCAGCAGACAGCAATGCTCTAAGAATATTCGAAAGAAGAGTAATGAGAAGGATTTATGGAGCAGTGAGAGAAGAAAACGTTTGGAGGTGGCGTAGTAACCAGGAGATAGACCAGATAATGCAAGGGCAGGACATCGTACGTTTTGTAAAAGCACAAAAAAAATTAAAATGTTATAACAACCGATAAAAGAACTTGAAACTAGACTATAAAACAACTATTTTACTTTATTGGTCGATAATTAAAGTTGGCTAATCATAAAATCAGTACCTGGATCTTATTTTATTATCCATTCTTAAAAGTTTATTTGTTATTATTTGCAAGTGGAAAATTAGAGTTGTGTGCTTGTTCCGAGGCAGTCACGAGTAACTAATAAAATATAATGTAGTTTCTACTTGGACGACACTTATAAAGGGAATCTTTTGTATATAGATTGTTTTAAATACGTTTGTTATCTTACAGTTATTACATGTCAAATAATGGGCTTTTCTTATGGTTTCATTTCCTAATGTAGTCCGGAGCTGATTACCATAAGTGGTGGTTGGCCGGTCTAATTTCTTAAAGTGGTTAAACTCTTGTCTTGCAAGCGTTCTAGTTGATTCTAAAGTTGACTATCGGTTCTACGGCCTTGGCCCTGTAAGCAAACCTAATAGCTGTAGTTTTTGATCTTTAAAAACCTTAAAACAATGGATTTCCTTTAATTCAATCTCTCTCCTTATTCATTTCCATATTGTATCAAAAAATAACACCTCCCACTGTAATTCTTTACAGTAGTTCTCTTAGGAACTGAACATTTATTTAGTTTAGCTACCTCTGAAATTATCCAAACTATTCCAAACATATATAAAGGCCCCCTGACCTGATGCCGGGCAAATTTAGGCTAAACCACACATCATGTTTGCGCTATCATCAAACAGCCCCATACACATACACGGTCAAAATGTTTGCGCAAACATGAAGTTTGCACAAACATTTTGACCGTGTACGGGGGCCTTAAGATTTATATTTGACTAGCCTTCACCCCGCGCTTCGCGCGGGGCTCATGCTAGGTATTAGTGCATATGTTTCCTAATGTCATGTAAGCCTTGCAATTAAATGAAACGCCTAAATAGTTTTTTTTCTAAGCCATCTACGAATAAAATCTGGACTATTATAAAACATCATTCTAAGNGTGGGTAACAAAGTAAAAGAGTACCATAACTTCTATAACTTAAATAGCCTTCTATAAGAGTTCCTATAAGAAATGCTAAGCTATCTTATTGAAATAACATTATCAAATAAGCTTGTCAAGTATAGTCAATGTGTAATAACTTCTATAACTTAAATAGCCTTCTATAAGAATTCCTAAGAGAGAGCTATCTTATAGAAATCGTCACACTTTGACTAAAGTGTGTAACTTGCTTGCTCCTACTTCGCAGTACCCTGGAATCCTCAACAGGTGGGCGCCATCTTGCATTTCAAGTTTTAATTTCTTCTTTACTTTCAACTTTCTTGGACATGTTTTAACTACTCTATGAACAGTTAAGTTGTCAAACATTATCCTGTGTAATTATCATCGCTGTGTAGATGATCGCTCGTATCTGTGGTTACAAAACAATTTAACTTAAAGTCGTCTTTGGTGAATCATATTTATTAATAATTTTTCTGTCAAACACCTAGTTGATTTTCAACCAATGATTGGTTTTTTCCAAGGATCTTATAAAATAGGGATGGAGTACTAATTATACCTCCTGGGTTATAAAGTGTCACCAAGAACTTAAAAATATCTACATAAAATTGCGACTGCGCATGCTCAGAACTTCTAAGTGGGATCAATATCTTTCCGACTTTTATCCATTGTTTATTTTCAATAAAAGGTCACAATAAAATATTTTTATAATCAAGTTTTTAATTAAATATATTCTTGTTTTAAGGGTTTTTTTATATTAATTTACAGTGTTACTTTAATATATATTATGAAAACAATTTCTATCTCTCAAGAGGTAGAAATTGAAGAAGAATAATAAGTAAAGAATTTTTTAAAAATCAAATGTTTAATGATAATAATAAAAGAAATATTTGCAATGAAACAATCTATCTCATCAAACTCACTTTCATGTTCTAAATCATTACCTCCTTCTGAATTCATTACCTCATCTTGAACATTTTACAAAACCAAATATTACCGTAAAGTTCAAATCTTCAGTATACTGGACATTAAATTTTGACGATAAATTAAGTGCTAAATTTGATAATTTTTTGTGATTGAAAATCATTATTTTACAAGTTCTTTTATCTTTAAAAAACAATCACTTCCTAAAAGAAATATTAAAAATATAAAAGAAAAAAGTGAAACATATATACATCCCTCTGGACGCCATGGTGTTAGGATGAAAAACACTTGTCGAAATGATGTTTATCTAATAGTTAAAATTATTTTTGTTAACACAGATGAGTTAAAATCACTAAAGAAAGGATCAGGTTGACTGCTCTAACTAATCTAACTATCTAGTAAGGCAAAATAACGTTTAATCTAATAAATTTTGAACAAAAAGATAGTTCACTTGGATTTAATAATAAATAAATACATTTGGGTGGGTAACAAAGTAAAAGAGTACCATAACTTCTATAACTTAAATAGCCTTCTATAAGAGTTCCTATAAGAAATGCTAAGCTATCTTATTGAAATAACATTATCAAATAAGCTTGTTAGGTATAGTCAAGATGTAATAACTTCTATAACTTAAATAGCCTTCTATAAGAGGTCTTATAAGAAATGCTAAGCTATCTTATTGAAATAACATTATCAAATAAGCTTGTTAGGTATAGTCAAGGTAAAAGTTAAGGCTGGATTCGGGTTTCGGGATGTATAAAACGAAAAAGTATCCAACAAATTTTCAATTCTGACCAATGTACAGACAAAACTTTAATTTTATATATATAGATAGATATAAAAATATATAGCATACATTCTGATGCTATTAGATGAGGAATCCCTAAAAATATCGAATGTTGATAAGCATATCCTTTATCATCCTAATTAACGCTACCGTATAGTACATTGACATTTGACATTTGACATTGCGACATATCTTATAATGTACAGCATAAGTTGAAAAATTTACGTTAAGAAATAGTCTAAGCTGAAATAACTACAAAGAGATAAAACAACATTTCGTCAAGGTGTAATTATTACTTAAGGTGTAACTTATAGCCTTCTATAAGAGGTCCTAAGAGAAAAGCTAACCTATCTTTAAATAACATTAAAATTTAAATAACTTATCAAATAAGCTTGTTAGGTATAGTCAAGGTGTAATAACTTCTATAACTTATAATAGCCTTCTATAAGAGGTCCTATAAGAAATGCTAAGCTATCTTATTGAAATAAACATTATCAAATAAGCTTGTCAGGTATAGTCAAGGTGTAATAACTTCTATAACTTAAATAGCCTTCTATAAGAGGTCCTATAAGAAATGCTAAGCTATCTTATTGAAATAACATTATCAAATAAGCTTGTTAGGTATAGTCAAGGTGTAATAACTTCTATAACTTAAATAGCCTTCTATAAGAGGTCCTATAAGAAATGCTAAGCTATCTTATTGAAATAACATTATCAAATAAGCTTGTTAGGTATAGTCAAGGTGTAATAACTTCTATAACTTAAATAGCCTTCTATAAGAGGTCTTATAAGAAATGCTAAGCTATCTTATTGAAATAACATTATCAAATAAGCTTGTTAGGTATAGTCAAGGTGTAATAACTTCTATAACTTAAATAGCCTTCTATAAGAGGTCTTATAAGAAATGCTAAGCTATCTTATTGAAATAACATTATCAAATAAGCTTGTTAGGTATAGTCAAGGTGTAATAACTTCTATAACTTAAATAGCCTTCTATAAGAGGTCTTATAAGAAATGCTAAGCTATCTTATTGAAATAACATTATCAAATAAGCTTGTTAGGTATAGTCAAGGTGTAATAACTTCTATAACTTAAATAGCCTTCTATAAGAGGTCTTATAAGAAATGCTAAGCTATCTTATTGAAATAACATTATCAAATAAGCTTGTTAGGTATAGTCAAGGTGTAATAACTTCTATAACTTAAATAGCCTTCTATAAGAGGTCTTATAAGAAATGCTAAGCTATCTTATTGAAATAACATTATCAAATAAGCTTGTTAGGTATAGTCAAGGTGTAATAACTTCTATAACTTAAATAGCCTTCTATAAGAGTTCCTATAAGAAATGCTAAGCTATCTTATTGAAATAACATTATCAAATAAGCTTGTCAAGTATAGTCAATGTGTAATAACTTCTATAACTTAAATAGCCTTCTATAAGAATTCCTAAGAGAGAGCTATCTTATAGAAATCGTCACACTTTGACTAAAGTGTGTAACTTGCTTGCTCCTACTTCGCAGTACCCTGGAATCCTCAACAGGTGGGCGCCATCTTGCATTTCAAGTTTTAATTTCTTCTTTACTTTCAACTTTCTTGGACATGTTTTAACTACTCTATGAACAGTTAAGTTGTCAAACATTATCCTGTGTAATTATCATCGCTGTGTAGATGATCGCTCGTATCTGTGGTTACAAAACAATTTAACTTAAAGTCGTCTTTGGTGAATCATATTTATTAATAATTTTTCTGTCAAACACCTAGTTGATTTTCAACCAATGATTGGTTTTTTCCAAGGATCTTATAAAATAGGGATGGAGTACTAATTATACCTCCTGGGTTATAAAGTGTCACCAAGAACTTAAAAATATCTACATAAAATTGCGACTGCGCATGCTCAGAACTTCTAAGTGGGATCAATATCTTTCCGACTTTTATCCATTGTTTATTTTCAATAAAAGGTCACAATAAAATATTTTTATAATCAAGTTTTTAATTAAATATATTCTTGTTTTAAGGGTTTTTTTATATTAATTTACAGTGTTACTTTAATATTATATTAATAAAATTTAATTATAAGAATATATTTTAATAATCGAATAATTAATGTTATTTGATTTGGAAACGGGTTATATTATATGCTTTTTGTGATAGAGTAAGTCGCCTTTAGTATTAGTACACATACGTCTGTATAAAAAAAACTCATAGTATAGATATTTTTATCATTATTTATGATCTTTAAAAGTAACTTCAGCTTAGGAAAAACAGTCTAGTACTTTCGCAAACATTCACGCAGCTTTTTCTATAAGCTTCGGTTTTAAATAAAAAAATATGTCGATTTTTTGGTGTTCGTTTCAAGAACTTATCAGAATGCGATTTATCGTCTGCAAATCTGCACGGGGAGACAAAAAAAAAGATTCAGGAGTTAAAAATATCTTGCCATGGCAGTCTCCCTGGATAAGCATTGTCATTAGCCGTTTGTCTTTAGAATTGTAGAGCGCAATATCACTTTTTGGATTTATATCGGCGTTCTTTACTACAAACAACAAAATTTTATAATAATTGCAAATTTTCTCATTATTTACGAACGAAATGTTGTTTATCTTTTATCATTTAAGGTCGGGAGAAGTCTAAGGATGTACGGCTTGCTGCTAGAGAACATGGCGGAATTCATAAAGGATACATACGGGGAACCTGTGTGGGAGGAGATTAGGAAAGCGGCTAACGTCCAACAACCGAGTTTCTCCGTTCACCAGGTCTTTCCTGAAACACTCATTCCTAGACTGGCAGCGGCCGCCACCAAGGTCAAGTAACAACAATTATTTTAAATTCCATTTATACCAAAGAGAAACAATATTATATGTGTTTTTAAAATAAATTTCTCGCATATCTGAGTGTCCATCAGTACGCAGGCCAAAACAATCTAAATTTTTGCGTCAATTGCAATTGGTATTTTATTTTTTTCTGTCTGCTCCTGTGAACAGATAATAATTATTAAGCTTCTAATGTATTAAGCTTTCTAATTCTAATAATCTGATATTAAGAGTAAATACGCATTGATTTCTCAAGCAAGACTCAATTTTATTTTTAATAATTTATCTTATCACATATGTTCTGACAGTATTCAGTGAAAAAAATATTTTCAACACATTCCCCTTCTGGGATTTTTATCTTCTTCTAGTTTGGTTTGAAGTACCTGGATTTTCGGAAGTTTGGCACGTGACTCCATTGCACAAAGGAAATTCTCTCTGGCCAGGCAAGGAACATGACATCAAAACAACAAGAAATTCTTTTGTAGTAAAATCAATTTCAATATCAATACAATAAAGGCCCCTATTCACAGTCAAAATGTTTGCGCAAACATTTTGACCGTGTATAGGGCTGTTTGATGTTTGCACAAACATGATATTTGACGTGTATGGCCTAAATTTGCCTGACAAGATTTGCGCAAAATGATTGATAGTGTATGGGGGGGGGGGGGCCTTAATTGACGTTATCAGTCCTTTCTGCTAGGCGCTTTAGGCGTATAGAGTGTTGTATAAAGTGTTGACCTATTCTAGCTTCTTCCATGCATCCGCAGAGGTTTTGCAAAGTGCTCGGTGCTCGGAGTTACTCCTAGGATTATATTCGCCAAAGCTTCGTTATCCTAGGTTGCTTGATTGACAAAATGGTACTCTTAATGTAGCTAGTTCAACCAGCTCTGCTGGTTTATGAGTTAATTCATCGACTTACCATATACTACACATTTGGGATTTCCACTTATCATAATTTTTCGATGTTGTAGAAACCGTTCATCATACCATGCATCCACAGAGGTTTAACAAATTGGTCGGGCATCTTGGGCAATCTTCAGTTCTATAAACTGAAGTGGAATGTCAAACTTGATAAATTCTACTATAAAACAAAGCCAAAAAAAACAGATCGCTTCTTAAAGAAACGTTGTAAAACCTATTTTAGTCTTTGACTAGGACTACAATCTCTCCATTATTTTTTTTCCTTTCACACCCTTAATAACTTATCAACGGATAAATTAGAATCATTATTCGTGGTTTTACCACAAATTATAATTTTCAGAGTAGTTACGAAGAGACAAGTATTATGAAAAATTAGGGGTAGCAGTTAACACAAAGCTTAAATAAGTCTGACTGGATTGAATTTTTTTGATTACAAATACGATGTGAGATCTCTATGCTTTCTCCCTTTAATTATTTATTTAGCCTCTTAGCAGAATATAATAGCACGGTAATGCAGAATTGTTTAATGAAAGAACAACTTTGTCATGGAGCACTACAATGTTTCTTCTTAAGATGTGGATGCGGCTTTGAAGAAAATCATTTATTCTGCGAACGCTATTGGTCTAATTAAGCCTACAGTCAGTGGCGTAGCTAGGACCTTGGCGGCCCCCCGCAAGAACTTTCAAAATAAAATTGACGAGCAAAAAATCTTGGTCTCCACTAAAAATAAATTTGCAGAAGCAATGCTCAATAAACGCAATCTTTTTACAATCCTGTAAATCAACTTTTATTTTGGTCAAGTGTCTAATTATTTAGCGCTAAATCTTAACCGCATTCAATCGTAGACGTGTCTTATTCCGATCGATACAATTGTACTCTTTTAAAGGAATTTCTTTTAAGAGGGTTCAGAAGCGAATAAACGTTTCTTAAGTGAGAAACAATTAGGACTGTATTTAGGGTCAATAAGATTAAAGGCGTCTCTGGAAGGGAGAAGCCTGAAAAAGAAGAATGACAGCTTAATCTACTTAGTGGATAACAGGCACTGATTCCTTGATTTCGCTAAGTCGATTCGTCAACGTCTACATAATTGCCAACCTCTTTATGTATTGTTTTTATTACTAATTTCTATATAAACATAACTAAGTGCAAACAAATAGAATTATAAAGGTGCATAGCATGCGTTATTGACGCGCGTTTGCGCTACTTAGGTAAAAATGTATTCGTGTAGCCTTGGAGACGTTACTGAATGTTTTCCTCCACCGTTCCTTCTTTGTACGCTTGGCGTTCCGTTTAGGTTATAAAAAAGCTGAATATATTATTAAAAACACAAAACTAAAGGCCCCCATACACGATCAAACATTTTGCGCAAACCTGATGTCAGGCAAATTTAGGGGATACACGTCAAAACATTAAACAGTCCCATATACGGTCAAAATGTTTGCGCAGACATTTTGACCGTGTATGGGGGCCTTAATTTCTAAAAGGACGATTAGAAAATTAAAAACAAGTTTATTTATAATATTAATCTACTATGTAAATAGACGAATTAAAAAATGAAAACAAAAATATAAACAAGACGACTGGAAGGTTTTATTGAGGTTATCATATAGAAGTTGGAATGGAACCAATCGCGTCTTGCTAGAACATAACAGCCATAGATTAATTCCCACGTGCATCGAAAATGTGAGCTATGAACCCATCTTAAGGATCTAGGTCCAGTCTTTAACATTTTTAATAAACAATATGGCTGTACACCAAGTGCGCCGGGAAAGGTCGGGTCACGGTAGAAGTGCGCCAGCCCCTTTTTGAAGGGTACGGTCGAAGTGCGCTGGGTTAATCCTATCCATTTAAACAGGTAGTCCGCCCTCTAACCACCTTCTAAACGACTAATCATTGTCAATATTCCCATATACATACTCAATATAAAGCAGTTGGAAGTTACTTTTAACAAACTGTTCAGAGTGATATGGCGATCATTAGCAAACTCGTAAGAACAAAATCCAAATTGAGCCAGAAAATACATTTTGATTTGTGAATATTTCAAATGAAAAAAGCAAAAAAAAAAAAAAAAAAAATTATAAAATCAGAATAAGTTACCATTTAAACTGCATAGGGAATTCAAGAAAATCAATATATGAGAGGAAAAATAATTTATTTTATAAATATTAAAAGTCAAATAAATGTTTCTCACAGGGCCTAGATCAACTTAACATTAAATTTAATATACATAATATAATACAGTGTCTATATACAATACAATAAATATATTACAAAATAATAATCATAATGTAATACAAAACGCATAGTCTAGGAGATAGCGTGCAAAAAAATGTCTAACTAACATCAAGCTAGAAATTTGTATACAAGTCAATCTTTTAGCGCCGTTTAAGAATATGTGGTCGGCTAAGTTCGTCTGCGGGACATAGCTCGGCAATAGGCATTTGAAAAAAACAAACCGGCGGAGAGCGGCCATGTCCCGCCAATTATGGTGGACACTATGATTTTCGTGATCCTGTGTACAGAATTAGTTAGAAGACCAAAAATCAAGTCGATGTTATTTTCACACTGGATAGGTTAGCTATTCAAATATTACTAAAAATCAACGTTGTCACCTGTCAAGGGACAAACTGACATCAACTTGATTTTCAGTCTACTAACTAATTCTGTACTCAGGATCATGAAAATCACATTGTCCACCATCCTTGGTGAGACATGGCCGCTCTCCGCCGGTTTGTTTTTTTCAAACGCCTACTGCCAAGCTATGTCCCGCAGACGAACTTAGCCGACCACATATTCTTAAACGGCGCTAAAAGATTGACTTGTATACAAATTTCTAGCTTGATGTTAGTTAGACATTTTTTTGCACGCTATCTCCT
>KZ651227.1:660303-673725 GCA_001010745.2 Gerris buenoi
CCCCCCCCCCCCCCCCCCCCCCAGCAGGCCCAGACCCAATAGAATGGAAAAAAAAAAATACCACCATTTTTTTTTAATAAATATTTTTACATTTACCTCATATTCAATCACATATTTATCATCATATTCAATTTCACATCAAAAATGCATAAAATCGCTGTTTTGAGAGATCATATTTTCAAAATTTAACCGGGGGAGGGCCCCTGGACCTCCCACCATAATTTAAAATTTGATCGTTATAACTTGTATATTAAAGCGTAGAAAAGAAAATTTACTCGAAACAGCATAAATTAAATTACATGAGACTTTCAAGTAATAAAATTCCTAAAGGAATATTTGTTTATCAACACGTCAGAATACCCATTGCTAAACTACCGCAATGTATTATGTTACTCAGGACTAGATAATCTCCATGAATACCTAAAATTTTCATACCCAAGGATGAGAGCACCATCGTTCACCTGCGAAAACGAAACCAGACACGGACTCACTCTGCATTATAGGAGCAAGCGTCGAGGTTTCGTCTATTATACCATGGGACAGATCAAAGAGGTCGCTAGACATTTCTACAAAAAGGTAAATATTTAATGCGGATAGATAATACAGTTAATGTTAACAAAAGTCATTCTTCTGGTTTAATATTTATTAAGGCCATTAATCTTTCCATACCTGAGTTCTTCACAAAACAAAATAAGTCTAAAGATACCATCTTGTAAACGGGTTGTATTTGGTTTGTTCCAAGCAAGCAATGTACCCAGCGCCGGTGCTACACTTTTGGCCGCCACAGGCAAGACGGTTTTTGGCCGCCCCATTGAAATAGGATTTCTTTTTGACCCGGGGAGTGGGAGAAGTGTGAAATTTTGGGGCTTTCCTAGATTTATGTGTTTGGGTTATGGGTTATTACATGTACCGTTAGCGGGATCGCGCAATGGATAAAAGCCGTTCCAACCCGACATGTGACAGTGTATGGTAAAATCCTCCGAACTCCTCCAAACCCCCACATAGATCGTTTGCGAACCGTTTACTGTACTGTCCAAACGATTCTCTGACAATACCAAGTACTCGTTTGTATGACATGCGCAGTTATGTCAACACGAAGGTTCCCTAACTGTTAGGTTTCCTTAAATGTTTTTAATACAGTGCGAATTATAGTCCTAAACCCGTTCTGACCTGACATAATTTGATTATAGTACAATGTTAGCGCATGCGTATAAAACCTGTCTAACGATTCGCAGGACGATGCAAAAGACGGTTCAAACAAGGGGGATTGGAACAAACCTATCAATATGCTCTAATAATAAACGTACTTTGGATGTCCACGAACCTTTGACACAATTCAATTAAGTATTGCGTTACTTTCAAATCAACTTCCGTAGTATTAATTTCTAATGCCTGTATCTACAATGTAATAATTTGCAAAGCTCAAAAAATAAAACATTTTTAAAAAATCCATGTTTTAGGATTTGATTATCGAGGTGATACAAGAAGAATCTCTCGTGGATGCGATACACGTGACGTTCCAATGTACGTTTGATAACAACGCTTTCACCCTTGCCACGCTAAGCATGATGCGCGAAGAGAAACATTTACCCATCGACGCTACTGTACTCTTCGAAATATTCCCTTTCAGTATCGTCTTCAGGTATCTTATCAAATAATAAGTTATTGTACAAAATAGACAAAACATTTTCAAGTTTATCGGCTCTTGGATAGAGCTAAGTTTATCGGATCTTGAAAAGCCACATAAAGCTAATTAAAGTCCTTATCCACTAACCAAGAGAAATGTCATTTTTATCACACACATATCACGGTGTAATATCATTTTATTTTCAGTGCGGATATGATCGTTCGAAGCATCGGAAATTCACTTATGGTTATCCTTCCCGATTTAGTCGGGAAAAATATAACGGAAAAATTCGATTTGATTCGACCGATGATTCCTTTTAAGTTCCAAATGGTAAGAAAATATCAGGTAATACCTATTTTTATTGCATTTTTTTTTCACTTGGATATTAAACACAATAGTATCCCGATTCTATAGTTTTCCCTATTTACCGGTTGGCTCTCACAATCGCTCTTATGATTTTATCACCTTCATAATTTAAGAGATTCGCTTTTAAAGGTGAAGATCACGTGAATCAATGTTATCAGTGTTTGAGTAATATAATATCACATGTTCACCCTCTTACTTGATTCCTTAGTGACTTATGTTGGCAAATATTTTATCTACGTAATATAAACATTGTATCTCTGTTTAGATTCGTAGAAAGTGATTCTTTACACACCTGTATTAATTGCGCATGCGTGTCTCATAGTTTTGAACAATTCCTCTTTTTTCCACTCCAGTGTCGAAAAGAAGAAGAATTCCTCTTTTTTTCCACTCTAGTGACAAAAAGAAGAAGAATTATTCTTCAACTTTACACACGATTAGCGAGTTTGTTTACATTTAACATAACTAATTTGATGTTTATTTAATAAAAGTAACGGTTTGCATCGAGTTTTTTGTGAAAATCAATGAGTGATTTAAGTGATTATGAAGAATATGAGGAGAATAATACGCCTTCCGAAATAATTAATTCGGCACAAAATACACTAACGAATTGATGTCATCTTTATCAAAAGAGAAATACGAGCTTACATACAGGAAGTTTATTATTTTTTTCTGCATTTATTATTAAAATCTAACAATCGTAGATAAAGTACGGTACGCAACTCGTGCGAAAACGCCATTTGGAATTGCTCGTGTGGTTTCCTACCCTCGCTGTCGCTCGGGTGTAAAAACCACACTCGCATGCAAAATGCTACTTTCCACACTCGACGCGTTATGTACTATTACATCTTTCTATACACAAAAACAATTAACTTGTTCTAGAACTTGTTCTTCTTCAGATTCTAACTACAAAAAGAATGGACTAACTCTTATTGTATGAGTTATTTGTTAATGCCTTGTAGTGGCCACGTAAGAGTAGACTTTTGGTGAGGCATATTATTTTCTCGTCAATAGAGGTCTTTGTTGGGAGTTGTCTTGGTTTACTCTAACTTATAATAAAAAATTAATCTGGTAACCAGAAATAAATACTTATACTCCCTTGTTGGTACCAGTAGTTCAGTTGTAGAATTAAAATATATATTTAAGAGCCTGGTTTTAGCTTTTTGTTTGGTAATCGTTTAACAAAGCTATTTAATGAATGTTGATGTCTGTGACAGATTCTTAATAGAACTAATAATATTTTCGAGTTAGTAGCAACAGATCAGTCGGTGGATAGAGAGGAAAATGACGACTTATCCCTCGATGAAAACTTCAAGGATGAAGAAAGCTTAAAATTGAAAGGTAACCTGGTTTTATTGGAATAAGAATTTTTTATAATTAAAACAAAAAAAGTAGTTATTTATATAACTAGGCAGCAACATGGAATTTTACTGACGAGTGATTAAGTTAGCCTCCTAGCCGGAGGCGAGGACATGCTATGAAAATTAATTCTAACCAAGCAATGTACCGTCTGCGGATTCGTCAGGGTCATGCGCAATGGATAAAAGTCGTACCGACGACTTGTGACAATGTTTCGTACCGTCCTCAAACTGTTCCAACCCGTGCAGAGATCGTTACAGTACCGTCCACACAACCCACTGACAGTGCCAAGTAATGCTTTGTACGACATACGACATGCACAGTTATGTCAATCGTCACACATGTCATCAGGAAGGTTCCCTAACTGTTAGGTTTCCTTGAATGTTTTTGATACGGTGTGAATTATAGTCCTAAGCCCGCTCCAACCTGACATATTTTTATTACAGGACAATGTTTGTGCATTCCCGAACGATCTGCAGGACGATACAAAAAAACGGTACAAATAGGGAGGTTGGAACAAAGCTATAATGTTAATGATTTAAAGTAGATTTCTTTGGTTCCAATAATGAGATAATCCTGGTTTAAGAGTAAAAAATAAAAACGTTTGCAGTAATTAGACTTGTATCTTGTATACAAGAGCAGGATTAGTAGAAAACTTATCTTGTCTAAAGTCTCGTTAGATTTCAAACTTGATCTCATTTATTAACAGCCTAATCAATAGAACCATTTATTTGTTGACCTTTATTAAATAAACTCAAATGATAAATTTGAATTGCATAAGAAATGAAATAGCGATAGATCAGAATAAATTGAGAAAATATTGATTGCAAGTAGGAAAGAAAGTGAGGCAAATAATGCGCTGTATAAGGATTAGAATTAGACTGATAGCCGATAGCTTGGCCTAAATACTGACTAATCGTCATAAATTATGTATTAATCTAATCATTGAGCTCGATTAATTTACACGTTGTTTTCCACTTGCTATGTAGGTTGTAGGTACTCATTTAAGTATTTGTTTTAGGTCAAATGATTTATATGGAAAATTGGCAAATGATGATGTATTTAGGAACTCCGGTTATGCCCGATCTCAATAGCCTTATATCGAACGGGCTGTACATCAACGACCTTTCGATGCACGATTTCAGCCGGTAAGTACATGTCCGAAGTTCTATTTGATATTAGTCTAGTAATGTAATTAGTTAATGGGATCAAAATTAAAACGACTTACCTGTTCTTTCGTATGCCACGATTATTTGTCATTATTATTGATGAAAGGTTGTATCGTTATATTTAATGTATTGACTAACCTCTATCGATTTTGACGGTAGGGATCTCATGTTAGCTGGAACCCAACAGTCAGTCGAGCTGAAACTCGCTCTCGATCAAGAGCAGCAGAAAAGTAAGAAGTTAGAAGAATCCATGATGAAACTCGACGACGAGATGAAAAGAACAGATGAATTGCTCTATCAGATGATTCCTAAACAAGTCGCTGATCGGTTGAGAAGGGGCCTTAGTCCTATAGAAACCTGTCAGGTAAGTACACCGATCCCTCTGCTTTTTATTTAATTTTTCGCGTTTGATGGCGATCTCAAAACCATTATAATTCGACTGTTATTTGTCGACATACTGACTCTTCTTCACTTATTTCTACTGCGGTTAGAGTATTCTGATAAGAGTAGACTCCCATGAGCTATTGACTGCTATTGACAGATATTTACTCTATGTCTCGTATACAGGGTAATTCAACAGGAATATGCGTTTGTCCGAAATTATACTGCCTAATTATTTTTTTTTCGTGATGACGACACCACACAAAAATCCTTTTGCGTTTTACAATGTCCTTAGTTTGAAGACCTTCTTGAAGACTAGATTTTTCAAAAGATGGGGCTCCACCACACTAGAGTCAAATAAAGAATCTATCCTCCCACCGATATCCCTGAATAAAATAGTGCAGTAGCGGCGTATCAGCCCATGTGTTGCCGCTCAGGACCTTTCTTTACACTTCTGGCCCCCGGATTGTTTTTTTTTTTCTACGACGTTTTGTTATGGGTGAGATGTAAAAAACACTACTACCATGGGATATGTATGAACTAAAGCAGGGGTCGCCAGTCTTTTTGGTTGAAAAGCCGGATCTAGATAAGATGATCCACAGCGGGCCGTATAAAGTAAGCAACAATCAGTTACCGCACATTATAATGGTAGGGAACATGGATAATAATAAGCTTATAAACCATATCCATTTCGGTAAAAAAAAAAAAAAAACTTATATAAGACTCGTGCTGATCTTTTCTAATGTTTGAAATGACATTTGGAGAACTTATAACTTTGCACTGTTAAGGTTCATTTTTTAACGTCTTTCGTGGCGTGGCGGGCCGAATGAAAACGTGTGACGGGCCGGACGCGGCCCGTGTAGTTTGGAAACCCCTGAACTAAAGTAAGGAATCACGACAGACTTGCATGTACACAACAGACAGACTTAACAGCCTGTAAGACTAAAGACTTAATCTCGAATTAAGTCTTCCATCTATCTCTGTCTTGTGCCAACTGTATCCAGCCTTGAGTTCCTTCCTTGGATACTCGGGTCCTTTTCCACCTCGTCTTTTCATCTACTTCTTGGTCTGCCAATCCTTCTTTTTCCGACTACGTTTACCTTCCATGTCCTTTTCATAGTTCTTTCGGCATCCATTCTTTCGACATGTCCAGCCCACCTTATCCTTCCTGCCTTCAAAAATCTCACTATATCTTGGTGCTCCAAAATCTCTTGTATTTCCCAGTTCCTTCTGATTCTCCAGGTATTGTCCTCAAGCACAGGACCATAAATTCTTCTTGTTATTCTTCTCTCGAAGACTCTAAGTTTGTTACGATCTCTGGATGATAGAGTCCAGGTCTCTGATCCTTAGCATACATCTGGCCTAACAAGCGTTTTGTACAGTCTTATTTTAGTAACTATTGATAATATTCTTGATTTAAATAGCTTTATGTACCAAAATATATGCACCTTATTAACTTATTATCGGACCATAATAAATGTCAGGATTACGCGAAAGATTAGTGTAAAATGTTTATATTTTTTCAGATGTTTGAAAATGTTACCATCCTATTTTCAGACGTAGTAACATTCACCGAAATATGTTCCAGAATCACACCTATGGAAGTTGTTTCCATGTTGAACGCAATGTATTCGATATTTGATAATCTAACGGAGAAAAATAGCGTTTACAAGGTACAGTACTAACTTTATCGATTTCCATTCTCTATGTGTGTATGTGTCGCTTTATCGCTGATAAAGCGTCGGGGCCAGAGATAAGGGTCATTTCTACTTGGTGTTTAACAATGTCACTTTTTATCTTTTCTTGTTATAAATATTTCTTGTTATTTGTTATAATATTTTTCTTAAAATGTTAAAGCGGTAAAAGCGTCGATTAATAATGAAAACAGATGAATGTTAAAATAATAAATACATCATTTTCTTTATTAAAGATTTGAGAATTTTTGTAAGGAATATATTGTATAGTTCACGAAAGATTCATTTTGTAAAATCTAGAATTAAACATTAACAGGCGTCACTGAATTTGCCGGAAGGTTTAGCATTGTTTTAGTTTCTTTGAAATGCCTTTCAAAGAAAGGCATCTGTATCTTCAGATCTTATCTTAACTGACTTTGAAACTGATTTTGTAGAATCAACTTCGTAATATATTTGGTTCCAACAGTTCTTGGTTTTAATAAATATTACATAGGATGAAGGGTAATCCTTAACCCTAACCATCAACTCCTCCAAAAAATGCGCTAAAATAACAAACATATTTATAAAACATATTAAATTTCAAGGCAAAAAAGGTGGCATTTTTAAATAATTTGTCTTGTACTACTGCTTCTATACATGAAAATACAGACAGGTTACTATAATCAATACAAAATACATGAATGTAATAATTAAAATTTCAATGAAATATGAATTGTAAACAATATTTCAGGTAGAAACAATAGGTGATGCATACATGGTGGTGTCCGGCGCACCTGAAAGTGTCGAAGACCACGCTGTCAAGGTTTCAGACATGGCTTTGGACATGATAGACGCAATCAGGGATCTCAAAGACCCCAGCACCGGTAACTCTAGTTTTTTCCCCCACAATACGTTGAGTAATTTTTACTAAATCTCGGTAAAAACTAAGTCTTTTTTTTCTTTTGCTTTGAATAATTCCCCTTTACAATGAAAAATTCTCTTCGTCATAATCCCAACCCTTTTTAAACTCATTATCCAGTGATCTTTACCTATCGTCCGCGGTTATTTCTATTTCTTCGTAGTATTAAAATTCATTAACTTCATTTTACTTACATATAATTTCAAACCCTTAGCATGGCTTCAAGCATTTCATTTTTAGTTAATATATTAAAAGTAAAAGCACGAATGTTGGACTTCTTCGAGAGTTTGAAAAAATTATTTACACGTTTAAGAAATGCTTGTCTACACTAATTTTAGCATGATGTATATTTGAACCTTTTGTCAATCCAAACCAATTCCTCTGTTCTCAGTTGTGCCTTATTGTAACGGTACAATTCTTAGAAAAACAAACGTCGCGTCGGCAATAATTAAATCCTTTAAGTCTAGAGAAGCTAAATCTGGTAAATCTAGAGGTCTCCGAGTACAGTGAACTGTGTTGATAAATGTATAAATCATCAGCTGTTCTCTCCTTCTGTTCAACCTATAATCTGATAAACTAAACTACTCTGTAATAATTATTATGTACTTTAGGAAATCACCTAAAAATTCGTGTGGGAGTTCACACCGGAGCTGTAGTAGCGGGTATAGTTGGACTGAAGATGCCGAGGTACTGCCTGTTCGGCGACACCGTCAACACGGCATCGAGGATGGAATCTACCAGCACCGAAATGAAAATCCACATCTCCCAAACGACCAGAGCACATCTCCCTTTGAACTACCGGGTCGAGGAGAGAGAACAAGTCCCTATCAAAGGAAAAGGTTCTACTTCAATATTATAACTATAGCCTTTAGAAATTAGTTATATCATATAACAATAAATAGTGTAGTTTATATTACAATTGTTAACAATCTTAGAAGAAATAATAATAAACTATTATTTCGTGTACCTATGTATTTGTGTTGTGTGCAGCTGGTTTAAAACACGCAATATTCGGATACTTTGGGGCAGGTGTCATCTTGAAATCTAAACCTCATGGTAATTTTGATTGTATTACTTTTTTTAAAAAATATTTTTAAAATCGAGTTTGAAGTTAGAAAGAAGAAGTTCTTACCATCCTAGTGTCTTTTTTTTAGTAGGTATTTGTTAAATTTTTGAACTTTATATTCTACAATTAGTGATGATTATGATTACATGTTAGTGTTTGGTAATAATTGTCAGTATTATTACACTGTAGACTACGCATGCCTGTTAAGTAATGTATGTAATGTATTTATGAACGAGTGTATAACCCGTGAGTAACCTTCATCTTGTTCTTTTTCCCGCCCTTCTTCCCTGTATTCTGTATTCTCGTGTATATGTGTTGTTACTCCTGTTACCTGTTAGCCTCGTGCTATTACAATTAAAGTTTAAAGTGTTTATTGTTTCTTACAATTTATTGAATTGTTATATTTATTATGGCCTTTAACTCTCTAAACTCACAATGCCTGATAAGAATCTTTATTTTACAGATGGGACCCAAGTAGAGGTCAAGCTCATCCTAACACAATATCTGCTCAAATTTTGCATCATTTGATTACTGCATTGTGTCGAATTTAATACGCATTTTTCCCATGATTTTTAGTTCTCAAAAATGGGATGTGTCTTAAATTTCAGGACGTCTTAAATTAAAGGCACCTTAAATTGATGCATGTATTTGTTTGTACCACTTGAACTGCTTTGAGGGCAAAGAATAAAAACGCCAGATTTTATTAAAAACTTATACTTACACATAAGAGATATTTTCCCAGCCAAAAGCTGTACAGGGTGGGCCAAAAGAAACAGCACTTTTTTAACAATTATAGCTCAGCTTCTGTAGTAGATAGAGACATGGTGTTTGCGGGGTCTAAAAACTACATTCTTCTACTTTAAATTTCATATCTATAACTTTAAAAACGATTGGGTGAAAGCCACGCAATGACGGTTTGAAATAGGGTCTTTAAAAAAGTCGTTGTCCGGGTAGTGATCTTGTGCGGTATTATAGTTTTGATAGATAAATTACCATATAATGGAAGGGGGGAGTTCTTTGTATGTAAGTGGGAGGAGTGCCTCAGTGTTATAACAAACATTGAACATGGGTTAAGCACAATTTTTCCTGAAAATAAAGATCAAATGCTAAATTACACGTTTATGCAAGATGTTACCCCGTCCCATCGCTCCTTGTAAACAATTCAATACTTGCAAGAGAAATGCCCCGACTTCAGGCAACATTGTGCTTAACACATCTTCAATGTTTGTTATAACACTGAGGGACTCCTACCACTTAACTACAAATAACTCCCCTCCCCCTCCACTTCCACCATATGGTAATTTATTCTATCAAAACTATAATACCGCACAAGATCGCTACCCGGACAACGACTTTTTTAAAGACCTTATTTCAAACCGTCATTGCGTGGCTTTCACCCAATCGTGTTTAAAGATATAAATATGAAATTTAAAGTAGAAGAATGTAGTTTTTTAGACCCCGCAAACACCATGTCTCTATCTACTACAGAAACTGAGCTATAAGTGTTCAAAAAAGTGCGGGTTTTTTTTGCCCACCCTGTAAGTATATCAATTACATAACTAAATTGAGCTATGAATTCAGTAGAATCTCACTATACTATAACGCACTAATAGGGGCAAACAAAGTTTTAGGTTAATTTGTGCTTGGAGTATTCTTTGACCTGACTAACATATGACACCACATGGCGTTACAATAAGTTTTAGTAAAACTTACTTTCCTTAAAAGTTATTTATGGTTTGATCTTATTGCTTAGCCACATCTTCAATTCTTTTTTCATTATTTTTCCAGGTAAAATGAGAACCTACTGGCTTAATTCTAAAGATGGAAGGTCTCCTTTTAAAAATAGTTCGAATTTCGAAGGAATCAATCAATCGGCAAGCGAAGAAAGAAGGACATATTCTCCTGTGACTTTACACCAGGTGGCCTCACAATCTCAGTCACAAGAGGGTTCCCCGGCCAGGAGATCCGGTAATCAAAGAGCCAGTTGTCCAGAAATCCTGCCAGCTAGTTTGCCATCCACCGCAACCTAGAGTCTGCTTATTACCACTTTCAATGCCTTAGAGTGTCATAAAATAGATTGTGTGCATGTTCACCATTGTCGGTAAAATTTCGTTTAAAGAAACTAATTTATATCTTTCGCACTTTTCCATCTCATTAATTTTAACTTAAATTTTCTTTAAAAGTACTGAGGCCGGCCGGGTCTGGTGGTCAACATTTCTACATTCCAATTATTATTTATAGCAACAAACTTAATTCATATTTGATGAATCACTGTGCAATTCACGACATTTTTTTTGTAAAAACAAACAAATATACCTACCACTGCAACCAACCCTTGCTTAGATGTTAATTAATAATATTAAACAAATTAGAATTGCCAATGCACCTTCGCAATTACCGATTAATCAATTTTGAAATGCTAATTAAGTTAACTTTTAAAAGTGTACTACATGCACAGTAATATTTTTAGTTAGTCATTCTATGATAAGGCGTTTTTTATTTGAAACGTAGACAATTTTAACAAAATTATACAATAGATATTGGTATAGACATAGAACTATCAAGAACCAGACCGGTCTAGGTCTCTTTGTAATATAATGCGGTGCCTAGACCAGGGGTCTTCAACCTTTGGCCTGCCACACCACAAAACAAGTAAATACTTATCAATCAAAGGTCATTTCAACCATCAAAAAGTCATCGACACTTTTCTAATTGATATTTTTTGCCGAAATGGATAGTGCTTATCGGATACACATTCCCAACCATTGTGAATTCAGATGGCTGAGTGATATTGACATCATCCTGTCCGCTTTAGACCGTCCTATCCCGATCCTAGTATACAGAGTAGGATCAAAAAGTATAGTAGGACTGAATTTCTGTAGCGCGAACGGAGCAGAGAAGGGTGGTCGGACCACCTGGGCGTGGTAGCAGGGAGTGTTCCGAAGATACCGATATTTTTTCCAATCGCTTGCGGCCAAGCGGAGAGTAAGCACGTTGAAGAAGAGAAAAACTCCGGATTTACTCTCTTCTTGGATCGTGACGACACTTTTTAACAGATGTTCACGGAAATCGACGTGCTTACTCTCCGCTTGGCCGCAAGCGATTGGAAAAAATATCGGTATCTTCGGAACACTCCCTGCTACCACGCCCTGGTGGTCCGACCTCCCTTCTCTGCTCCGTTCGCGCTACAGAAATTCACTCCTCTCCTACTACTTTTTGAACCTACTCTGTATCATCAAAAAGGATCGACTCGTTTCTAATTGAGTTTTTTTGCCGAAATGGAAATGGATAGTGCTTATCTGGATACATATTCCCATCCATTGTGAAGTCAGATGGCTGAGTGGTACTGGTACTAACATCATATAGTCCGCTTTAGGCTGTCCTATCCAGATCCAGATCCTGACCTATCATCAAAAAGGTTGGTGACCCTGGTCTAGACTCTTAAGCCCCCCATCGACGATCCAACATGTTGGGTTCGAGCGGCTCGCCCAACATGTTCGATCATGGATGGGTGCCACATGTTGGACTGATTAGTTGGGTTGGGCGTTGGGCTTGACAGCACCCTCCAACTCCAACCCAACTTCCTACATGTTGGGTCGTGGATGGTGAACACCCAACATGTTGGGTTGGCCGTTGGGTTTGGAGGTCAGGTAGAGGTTGGGCCAACATGTTGGGTCGTCGATGGGGGGCTTTAAACTTAAAGACCTCTGTATAAGTTAAATAACAGAAAAAAAACTATTTATTCATAGTGTATTACATGATATGTTAGTTTGTTAGTCAGTTGTTTTAATAGTTTGTTTATTTATTTATTTGTAAGTTTGTTCAATTACCGGTTAGTAGTTGTAATGAATGTTTGTTTATTTATTTGTAAGTTTGTTCAACTACCGGTTAGTTTTTTTCAGTAGCTTGTTTGTAAATGTTTATTTATTATTTGTAGTAATTTTGTTTGATTGCAAGTTTGTTTATTTGAAAGTTAATCACATAAACCTATTGTTCGTTTTTTTTTTTCAAATAAAAGTTACATTAAACTATTTCAAATTTTAACTATTTCATCATTATGTCAAATGTAATTATTCTAAAACTTGGTTGGTAAGAGTTTGTAGTTTGAAAAATAATAAATAGATATGGTTTGTGATGCATAACAAAGAAAAGATAAGGTCAACCCCCTAAAAAAAAATAACACTAATTAATGCTCTCCTGATAAATTTCAAACCAAGGATCTTATACAATAGGGATGGAGAACTAAGCGAATAAAGTGTCGCCACGAACTTGGAAAATCTAGTAGGATAGATTACCTTCCTTTGAGGTTATAACTATAGAAGATAAAGAAGAATTTGATCAGGTTATTTTATTTTTTAAAATAAATTTTCTTCCACTCGCGTATATTTATATATTTACTCGCGTATCTACATTCTTCTACTTTAAATTTCATATCTATAACTTTAAAAACGATTGGGTGAAAGCCACGCAATGACGGTTTGAAATAGGGTCTTTAAAAAAGTCGTTGTCCGGGTAGTGATCTTGTCTGATATTATAATTTTGATAGAATAAATTACCATATGGCGGAAGGAAGGGGAGGGGAGTTCTTAGTAGGTAAGTGGGAGAAGTCCCTAAGTGTTATAACTATAACAAACATTGAAGATGGGTAAAACACAATTTTGCCAGGTATGAAAGATTAAATGCTACATTGCAAGTTTATGCAAGATGTTACCCCGCCTCATCACTCCTTGCAAACAATTCAATACTTGCAAGAGAATTGCCCAGACTTGTAGACAGGCAAAATTGTGCTTAACCCATCTTGAATGTTTGTTTTAACACTGAGGGACTAAGCCATGCATATATAAACAACATTTTCATTTCATGGT
>KZ651227.1:677264-688709 GCA_001010745.2 Gerris buenoi
AAATAATAATTAAAAGCTTGAATAAAAAAATATTAGATTGTAACCTTTCATTCAAAATAAACAATGGATAACAGTCGGAAAGAAATTCGTTCAACAAAAAAGCTCTGAGCATGCGCAGTCAGTCGAAATTCGATGTTGACTTTTTTAAGTTGTTGGCGACACTTTCTTACCCAGGAGGTAAGCTCAGTGCTCCATCCTTATTTTATGAGATCCTTAACTTACACACAAGAGATATTTTTCCAAGGAGTGACTTAGTTTATATATATACATATAGGAGACAGTTCAGATGGGCCACCTCTTGTAAAATGGCTCTTAAAAATGGAGCTAAGAATATAAAACCAATCTTTACCGCCACTAAATCTACCCCCAACTCAATGATATTAGTGATTTTTTGGTGATCAATATCCAATAAATACATATCACCAAAACCAGTTTTCACTAATAAATTTTAGCATTTAAATTTGAGTCTACAATAAAAATAATATATCAAATATCACTATCCTCCAGTAAATACTTGTAGAGCTATCGTGGTCCAAACCCAGTTAGTTTTACCTTAAATAAATAAGAACAACTCAATGCGCCAACCCTTGTAAAATGGTAAAAAAAGGATATTATACATATACGAAGTTAAAATCAGTCTCTACCCCCTCTAAATTGGCCATTCCCGTCTTAATGGTTATAGTGTTTTTATCTTCGTACAACTATCTTACATGGGGTGTATTGAGTTGTTCCAAAAAGTTTATCCAAAAACTTATTAGTGAAAAACTAGTGATGAAAACATCTCTTTTAGCGATCGATCAACAAATTCCACCCTCCATACATATATAATATGTATATATAAGTCCTCGGTTTGACCGGGACACTCCCGTTATTTTAAGTTTTTGAAGGCATCCCAGTCGGTTTATGAAAATGTCCTTTTCAGTTGACGTAATAGAAACATTTTTTTAAAAAGTAAAATTAATCGCTGATGAATATGGTATGAATTTCATTATTGCTATTGAAATATTTCAACAATGAATAGAAAGTTTAAATTATAAGTAGAGACAGTGGCGGCGATAACGGGCCCGCGGCGCGGGGGGGCCCCGGGGATCTAGCGGCCCCTGGGAGCTCCTGGAAGGGAAATAGAGGGGCCTCCACTAAAAGTTTGCGGGGGCCCCCAATACCTTAACGCCGCCACTGACTAGTAGGGTGGACGAAAAAAAGCAATTTTTCGCATTTCAATTTCTAATAGCGGGGAAAACTTGCACATAAGTAGCCTAATAACGGGAAAAATAAAAAAAAAAAAATTATTCTTAATTTTTGAAATCGCGCAAAGGGCTTAAAGTTTTGAAAAAATTGGTCATTTTTGAAAATATGAAAAAAAAATTTACATCGTTAATTTTATTTATAATTGTGAAAAAACTATTCTTTGTAGTTATCTAAATGCAAGAAAAATACTTTTTAGACCCTTTGTCGTACAATTGAAATTAAAAAAAAATCCTACAAATACCTCTTATTTGAAAAAAATAGTGATATTTTTGACTGTCTGAGGTAATGCAAAGTATTTATTTGACACGTCGCGGTTTTTAATTTGGTTCTTGCTAGTGACCAAACAAACAAACAGCAAGTGAACTTAACAAATTTATAAAAGGAAAAACACGATATTGCAGCTCTCCACCCATTACAAGATGATTTTTTTTCAGCTGCAATGAGCCAGGACTAGGACTCACCACGTAGAGGTGAGAGCAAGTCGCGAAGCCAAGCAATTTGGGTGTGCTATTTCCACTAAAGACCCTTTGAATTTAGACTTCAATACAAATTTTGGCATCAGAGACCTTGATTTTAAAGTTGACCCAATAAAACCATCTTGATTTTCATGTCCGCAAACTTTTGGCAGCGGCCTCTGTCACAATTTTTACACATCATTCTACTGACTGAATATGGTATGGAAATTTCAAATATTCAAATTCTGGCAGAGCTTTGTCTTTCAATAACGATGAAATCAGTTCTGTTGTCACCTTTGACAACAATGGAGGTAGAGTCAGCTTACAACTTGCCCAATTAACAAGTTACGTGGTCTGTGCTTTCAAAATTTATTGACGGGACTTTAAAGGCTCTAACGTGACCTACCACTAACACTAACTGATCTACCTATTAAGTTAGGGGAGTTAATACTGGACTCTGTAATCCAGAATCTGCAATTAAGGATCCTGGACCCCTAAGCTATTCCCGATGTTTAACCGGTGCCAACCAGGTATTAAGGCTTTATATGTCTAATAGCGAGATGAAGACACTTGTAAATTACATTGTAAAGACCTACGCTAATTGGTTTGACACTAAGAATCATTGAACACGGTGAAAGACGGTCCAAAGCACATACTAAAGGTCATTTAAACAACATCAAAGACGCCAAACAATACCAAAGAAGTCATTGATCCTGTCATTCAAAGAAACGCGTTCTCCTACCATCCAGAGAATATGATGTTGAAGAGGATGATAATGGACGAGAGACAACATATTCGAGAATATGGCGACAGGAGGATACTAAAAGCCAGAAAGGAGCCGCCAGTAGTTGGTCACGTTAGAGCCTTTAAAGTCCCTTCAATAAATTTTGAAAGCACAGACCACGTAACTTGTTAATTGGGCAAGTTGTAAGCTGACACCACCTCCATTGTAGTCAAAGGTGACAACAGAACTAATTTCATCGTTATTGAAAGACAAAGCTCTGCCAGAATTTGAATATTTGAAATTTCCATACCATATTCAGTCAGTAGAATGATGTGTAAAAATTGTGACAGAGGCCGCTGCAAAAAGTTTGCGGTCATGAACATGAAAATCAAGATGGTTTTATTGGGTCAACTTTAAAATCAAGGTCTCTGATGCCAAAAGTTGTATTGAATCTAAATTCAAAGGGTCTTTAGTGGAAACAGCTCACCCAAATTGGTTGGCTTCGCGACTTGCAGCCACCTCTACGTGGTAAGTCCTAGCTCATTGCAGTTGAAAAAAAAATAATCTTGTAATGGGTGGAGAGCTGCAATATCGTGTTTTTCCTTTCATAAATTTGTTAAGTTCACTTATTGTTTGTTTGTTTGGTCACTAGCAAGAACCAAATTAAAAACCGCGACGTGTCAAATAAAAACTTTGCATAACCTCAGACAGTCAAAAATATCACTATTTTTTTCAAATAAGAGGTATTTTTAGGTTTTTTTTCTATTTCAAATGTACGACAAAGGGTCTAACAAGTATTTTTCTTGCATTTAGATAACTACAAAGAATAGTTTTTTTCACAATTATAAATAAAATTAACGATATTTTTTTTTTTTCATATTTTCAAAACTGACCAATTTTTTGAATTTGAAGCCCTTTGCGCGATTTTAAAAATTAAGAATATTTTTTTATTTTATTTTTCCCGTTATTAGGCTGATGCGCAATTTTTACCCACTATTAGAAATTGAAATTAGAAAAATTGCTTTTTTCGCCCCACTCTACTGACTAGAGACCAAAATAAGGCAAGATTATGGCCTTTGTGTAGCAATGAATCTCAGTTATTCAATGATGACGAATAAAATATTTATTGTAAGGGGTAAATCTTACTTCGGGCTTTTTTAAAACTTAAAAAAAGGGCTTGTTACATTACAAAAACTTTTTTAGTATCATCTCGATAAATGAAATCTTATTTTTAAAAATTAATTTGAATCGTTGTTTTAATTTTTGGAAAAATTATGAAGGTTATGGTTAAGATTAGTATTTTTTGTCCTAACCTAACCATAACCTTCCATCATTAACCTAAAACGTGACATTTTGTTTGTTTTAAAAAAAAAAAAAAACTAATAAATTTATTGATATGCTACAACCGGAATCGTTTTAATAATTTAAAAACGAATAGTTAAAAAAAAGAAGTAAACCGTACAGTACGATAGGTGGGCCTTATTCTGCAAATTTGCCAATTAATGTCAAAAGGGAAAATTTTATCAAAAGAATGCATATTTTTTCTTACAATTTTTAAAATTTGCCCACACCCTTTCGTCTTGGGCTGCAATAGCTCGACCACCAGTCCACCCCCCTCTTTCAATGTCCCGTTTTGGAATTAATTTTTTATGGCACCCTATTTCATTTAAGCACTATTGAAGAATGGTCAGAAAAACTAAACCCCCTCTCCTAAAAAAAGCCTTATAAAAGCTATAACTTAACCGTAATATGACTGATCCATACATTTCACTGATGGACGTTGTAGTTGACAGAAAATGTAGATTTTAATTTTAGGCAAAGCTTTGAAATTTAATTTCACTTACTCAACACAATGCAAGTAGAAATTTAGCAGCTTTTTACACCAACTGATCAGTACAGGAAAGAACACTAATCGATAGCTTAAAAAAATTGAATTTTTAAGAATTATTAAATTGAAAAACAAATAATTCAAGTCGTCTACATTATCCCTTCACATTTCAACCACAGAGAATAGAGGTTTTATTTGTAATAATAAATGGATTTCATTTTGTAAAAATGATGTAGTTTTCAATTATTTTTGTTTTACATTAGTTCTTTAAGAAGGTATTTTAACCGGCCAAACTTATTTCACCACTGCTAGTTTTTATATAAGTATTGGTTTAATAATTTTTTGTATTTATTATTTTGTGATATGATTACTTTTTTTTATCTACTTATTTATTTGAATGTATAATTAAAGTTTCTTTTTTTATAGCTGTCAAGTTTTAAGCATTTCCTAAAATGTTTTTATTGCCCGCAGAACTCTTGTTTGGTTACAATAC
This sequence comes from Gerris buenoi, assembly GCA_001010745.2. Classification (NCBI taxonomy): domain Eukaryota; kingdom Metazoa; phylum Arthropoda; class Insecta; order Hemiptera; family Gerridae; genus Gerris; species Gerris buenoi. Next base: position 682,013 of record KZ651227.1, read on the forward strand.
ACTTATAGTTGTAATTTCGGATAACGCATAATACATTTCATTGTGTGTCCCATGTACATTTAATGATAATTTTGGTATGTATTGCAAGATTACATTTTTTACATCCTTTTATAAGTGTATTATCATACTGATAAGAAAACTCTAAGATTATGCCACGTAGCTTACTCTACATTCATTTTCAGCTTCTTAAGCTAGTCTTTTTTTAATTTCTGGGGGGGGGGGGGTCAAAAAACCTGTGACATACACCACTAGGTGGGTCCATTGAGCAAACCCGGGTTAGGTGAAGAACTCTCTCCCTGATTCTTATACCATCTGAGCAGACTGACAGACTTAAAAAAAAGTCAGTAGTCTGTTCAGAGCCAGTCCCTTAAACTCTTCTAAGGGAACAATCGGCATTATACAGGTTTGTCATCTAAGACGAGCCAACACTGGGCCTGGGCAGCAGCTTAGTAGGTGATTAGGAGTTTCATCTTCCTCTCCACACAGCCGACAGGTAGCACTTTCAACCAAGCCTAGCAGCTGCAAGTGTCCGTTGAGACAACGACCGGTTATAAATCCAATCCTAGAGGGCCAATATTGTCTTGGTAACTTTATGAGAGGGTCCTGAAATAAGAATGTATAATTCTAGGAGCAACTTCCTAGGTTCTTTGAAAATCTCTTAACAAAGACCTGTTTAAAGCGGCTCTCGCAACGCAGCAAGATATACCTACCACAGGCCACAGGTTCTGGGACAGAAGAAATTACAGTGGGACCCAGCCTGAATTTGAAACCTTTTTCAATCTGTCATTAGTGTAAAAGTGCATCTCCGAATAGCCAAAGATTTTATAGCTGCCTGACTGTCTGAGCAGATATAAATCTGTTTCCCTGACTCATTGAGGAACAGACAGTCTAGCAGACAATACATGCGAAGGAAAGCACTGGCCTAACTATTGCACAGAAGATCCTGTTACAAGTACTTTTGGCTGTAGGCCCCAAAACCCTTCTACACACCCGAAAGCATGCTAAGGCCTTTACCATGGACTTAAGTCAGCTTCCCATCCGAGATTACTCCCAGATACTTTATGGGCTTAAAAAGTTCCAGAGCACCATCTAGCTTGCTCTTCCGAGTAAATGCTTACCACAACTGTCTTATTTGGATTGACTCCTAGACCATTTCTCCACCACCATAATGCACTTTTTAAAATAGTCACTTTTAGTCAATGCAATAGACACTTTAAATAATCTCACTAAAAAGAAGGCTTTTACTGCATTTAAACAGAGCTTTTACTAAACTTTCTCACATACAAGTACATACTTACTTGGTCCAATGATTTCCATTTGTTAGTTTTTTAAAGTTTTTGTGATTGCATTGTATGATTAGATTTGTATTAAAATGGACTAAATATTCGATTTTTTTTTTTTTTTATCAAAATCAATCTCAATTATGGACTAAAATCTTATTAGAATCGACAGAGTTTGCTTAAGACTGTGTAAAAATAAAGGATGGCAGTTTAAGTATAATGTAGCTATTCTTGGTTGATAGGATTTGGTGGTGGCTTTTTACAGAGATTTCAAGATCAAGTTTGATTTCGGAGTTTAAACTTAACCCTAAATGTAGAAATTAACAGAAGTAAAAAAATGAAAACTCTTACACAATTTAATGCCGGATATCCGATGTTAAATCTAAGGTAACCTGGAACTGTAGAAGGTAATACCAAGAACACAGAGTAGTTATATTTGCAGGTCAATAGCAACATAAACATTAAAACAATCTAGCTGTGACAATGTTTTTTGTGTTTTTTAGCTCAAGGATATATCGGTGACACCAGTGTGGTCATACAATTTGATAATTTATTACTCTCAGACGACGCTAACTCGATAGGAAGCCCTGGTAAGACAACTTTTAATACAGTTACACCAATCAATTATTTCAAAATTATTCGGTGAAATTCAAGTAGCTTTGGTGTACTATAAAGCTATTTTTTTCTAATTGCGACACATTTATGCAAACAGCACCGAGAATGGATTTTTTTTACAAACATCTTGTAGCAATCGACAAGATAATATGCACTAACAAAACAAAAACGATCGTCGATTGATTTCCACGGCAAAGAAACTTTCCTGTATATAATATATAATTCTTTTAAAGTAAAACATATCACTATCTTGTATTCACAGGCCGAACAAAACATCCCGATAATAACGAATCAGTCGTAGGCCAGGAAGAAAAAATAAGAGTTCTCCAGGTAATTTCTCCGATCTTACAAATCATAATTAAAACAGAATTTAGTGTTTTTAACAAATTAAAACAAACACAAAATCTGAGAAATTAATTTATTAATCGTTCACAAAATATGTTTTTTAGGATATAATGGAATTTGTAAGTCAACATAGTGCTATACAGCAGAACCTTATAGACATTAATAGAAGGATATTCGAATCTCTCAACAATTTAGTGTCCCTTTTCAAAAAGAAATAATTCACTTCAACATTAACATATATATATATACTACATACATATATATATATATATATATANCATCTCCTGAACTCGTTAGAATGAAACATATAGGTAGATTAACTAGGGTGATGAAATAGGGTGAAGATCGTATTGATAAGTCTTGCCTCATTAAGAAACAGCAATAAATATCGTAAATTGTATAAAGTTATGAGCCGAAGTAAGCAATATTGATAGAGATATTTTACCAATGTTTCATTATGGTAATAGAAGGAGAAATAAATATAAATTACGTATAGGGTAATGAGATGTAACAATTCTATTCGTTATTGATGTCTTGTTGTGTAACGTTGTTTAATAAATTAGACCATACTTTAGACAAACAGGAAAATGTCAATAGTACAATAATTACAAGAAACATTTTAACAGATTTAAAACATCAATTAATTTAAAATTTTTAAATTATTTAATAATTTTAAAAATCTATGAGGAGCACAAAATCAATTTCAAAATTATTGTAATAATCCTGAAAACACCGGTTTTTTTTTTGTTTTTTTTTTTTTTAAATAAGGTTTAAATAAAAATATAAAATTAAAAATCGGGTCTAAGTGCACCATATTACAGTTATACTAGAGAAGAACCTATACTCAGATAAATAACGATGAAGGAGATTAATATATGCCTATGATAAAAAAAAAAAATAGGTCTGAGTTTTTATTGAACAATATTTTTCAAATTATAAATGATTAATAATAAAATTCAATAATTTAATTTTCGTAAAGATTAATCCTCAACAAATACTTAACTGTGAAAAGGGCCATGTTCCCCCTCCCAAAAAATTCAGCTTATCTACTTTTTCTTTAGTTCATAACCTCACTTCACTCCTTCTTTCATGAGAAAGACTACTTTTTTATTTTTATTTTTATTTTTTTTTTTCAGACTCAATAGGTATGCCGAACAGATGGTATGCACCCCGATTGAAACACCACGACTCACTGTCTCTTTCATCTTTTCATTTTCACGACTATAATAAAATAACAGTAATAACAGACCATGCACCTCCCAACGACGTCACACATTCAGACAACAACGACATAGAGAACAAGAACGAATGTCAAGGACAGAAAAAGACCTGGTGTCTTAAATGCACATCCTCTTCGACTTCGAGAAAAAAGAGACATTTGAAATGCGACATATTTTGAAAAAATACTGTTAAAAAAATATATATATACATATTGATAATAAAAAAATAAAAGATACTAATGTATTACAAATGAGTANGAACATTCAATTACTAAACTACTTTTAGACAAATTTGGCTGTCTGAAAGAAAATTGCTTCTCACTATGCACAAGGCAATACATGTATGTGCACGATGTATTGGCCTACCGTTGCGCCTTGTTTTGCTTTGCAATTAAAATTATTTGAAACAAGTTTGTTTCTCAAAGACTCCGCTTTACAGGTTTCAGCCACTGTCACCACAACATATAGGTTATTTGGAAAAGACTATATTTGTCCGCCATGTACTTCTAGTAGTACAAGTTACAAAGTCTTCGCCAAACAACCTAAAATGTTTTTTGTACAAAAAACTTAGGATTATAAACATTAAATTTATTTGACACAAAATAAACATGCATCGCTTAAAAATAATAGTACCTACAAAGAGTAAATAACAACATCAAAAATGAAAACACTAAAATATAATTACGGCTTATCCAAAGTGACAAACGTACATAACAATATAAATTTACAATGAGACCCTTACAACGAATCTGACGGGTGTGTTGAAACTTAATAGTTCGGTTGATTTGTTCAGGTTGGATTTGTATTTCTACCGATTGTTTGAATTCAGTAAAAACTTCTCAATGTAAATGTGGACAATGCAAATAAATTTTATAAAAAATATATCCACATTAGCTTAAAAGATCCAACTTGGTTTTCAGAGAATAGAAAACAAGGGTCGTTTTGTGTTTAGTTTGTAAACTTCAATCAATACATCAACTAAATGNTTGAAACACCACGACTCACTGTCTCTTTCATCTTTTCATTTTCACGACTATAATAAAATAACAGTAATAACAGACCATGCACCTCCCAACGACGTCACACATTCAGACAACAACGACATAGAGAACAAGAACGAATGTCAAGGACAGAAAAAGACCTGGTGTCTTAAATGCACATCCTCTTCGACTTCGAGAAAAAAGAGACATTTGAAATGCGACATATTTTGAAAAAATACTGTTAAAAAAATATATATATACATATTGATAATAAAAAAATAAAAGATACTAATGTATTACAAATGAGTATGATTGTTAAAAATGTTTTAAAGCAAGTTTCTTAACAAAAACAATATACATTTTTTTATAATTATAATCACAGTATCGAGTGACAAAAGGTTACTCGTTCACAATCAATCAATCACAGTCAATCCTCGGGTACCTTAGGTTCCAAACTTCATCGTTACTTGTAGGTACTATTTTTAATTAAAATGATAACACAGGAATGAAATCATTTTTGATTTCATATTACAGTGGAACCTTTCTTAACCGAAATAACATTTAACTGGAACGATCGCAAACCTGCGAAAAAATAAAAAAATGGAGGATAAGATAACGTATATTTGTTTAATTATATAACAATTCTTTTTACTTTTACAAAATGCAAAAAGAGGTGCGCTATACAAAGGAGAGAAATATACACGTCAAGAAACAGTGGGCCTACTGAAAATAACTGTCGATAAAATGTGGATTCATAAGTGTATGTACGTACATATGTATGCACACACATATGTTCCTAAAACAAATTTAAGTAGATTAGTTGGATCCTTGTATTATTTAATATGATTTTTGTTTGAAGAAAAAATAAAACGTTCCCTTTAGAATAGGAGCAAGTAAAAATGATAAAAAAAATTGATAGAAGTTACCTAACGGAAATAAATGGTTCATACTACCTTTTAGTGTAATAATAGTTATTTATGCACCTAGGAAGTAAAGTAAGCCATTATTCCCTGAGCGAAAAAGTTGGTTATTGAGGCGAAGCCGAAGGAACCATGGTCCTAAATCCCGAGGCGAAGCCGAGGGAATTAGAGCTTTTGATTCCCGAGGCGCAGCCGAGGGAGATAATTATCACTAGGGGAATAATGGCACTTTACTCACAAGGTACATACAACATTTTATCTCCAGTTGGGAGTAAATACATATTTTCGTCCATTGCACAGTTTTTATTTATTATTTTAATAAATACCAATAATTATTAGCACTTTTAATAGCAGATCTAAGAGATCATTCAATATTAAAAACAAATAAGAATTGGAATTAAACTCAAATAGAAGGTTATTTAGATACAGGTAAACAATAATAAGCAAAAAATTACAAATTAAGGTCGAAAAAGCAAAGTCGCCAACCCCATTTCAACAACTTCATTACATTAGCCATTCATTCTCTACTATTTATAAAATAATTAAGTTGGCAGTACTTACTTTTGAGCCCTAGTTTACTTTTTCGCCCTACTTTTACTTTTGCTTGCTACTTTTTGAGTTCAGGGAAGAAAAGACCTGCTTTAGTCCCTCTAAACTAACCGAAAATCATAACTTTTTCTACCTACTGGATATAAACATTATCTAAGAATCGACGATTCATTAAGATGCAATTTTTTCTTTTCAATTTGAATAATAAAATCAATATAGTAAAACGTTTTAGTGATTAAGCTTGAGAATGATCCAAGGAGGGGTCAAAATATCGCTAAAGAGAATGTTCTATTTCCTTAAGGTCAAACAAAAATCATATTAAAAATGTAAATAATATGTCTTATGACACCTCTAGCTTTAAAAATGACCCATTATTTATCAACTAATTTTGGTTATCAGAATTCACTAATTTTGGAATTTTGGTAATCCCCCCCCTTTTTCGGTTAAAAGAGGTTCTACTGTAATAGTTCCATATAATATGGTCTATGCAGTCTTAATATAAATACGATGGTAATCAGTAAATAATGGAGTAAAAACTTGCTGGGTTTGCCATGATACTAACTATGAGATTATCATAGAAACTTGTCTCCTTATAAACTACACAACACAATGAAACAAAAAAACATGTCTATACCATTATTGTAGATTTACTGCAACGACTCTATAAAGAAATAAATTATTTGAACATTAATAACTCAGAAGAAGAATACAATTTAAGTACATCTTACTTATAAGATGAGGTAAATTGAAAAAAAAGGAAAAAATATAAATATATATTATATAAATAT
>KZ651227.1:688924-704695 GCA_001010745.2 Gerris buenoi
ATATATATATATATATATAACCAAATTATCACATAATTTTTTTAAACTAGTCTTAAAGAAAATTTAAGATCTCATAATAAAAGATACATTTAAAAAATGAGGCATCAACATCCACACTCTACAGAATATATGGTAACTAATATATATAGTGACTTGAATAGGAAATTTATCTACCAAGATATAATTAAATTATTACACACAGAATAATTAAAAAAAAAAAATAAGAGGAATATTTAATTCAAACTTCTTACTATGAGGCCAGTAATATTAAAATACAATAGAGTCTCGATAATTCAGCTCTGACAATCCCCAATAATCCGAGTCAAACGGGAGTTTATAAAAAGAAATAAGGAGAGGAGGTTCCCTGAATTAAAAACAATTAGGACAGGACAATGTTGGTACAAGTAAAGATAGCTCTCTTTCCTGTCTCAACTCAGCAGCTGTGTTCACATTCAAATTCAGGCAAACCTATTCCTTTATTTCATCTTCATTTCTAATAGTCAAATCTTTAAACAAAAGCTTCGTCTCACATTTTTATAATAAATCAACAATAACAAACCGAACTTCTGTTAGCTATGAAAATACATGTGTTGTAGTGTATAGATTAAGGTGCGTCAGTGAAATCAATTGAACGGAGTTAGGACTGTATCTATGGGTGATTCCAAACAGAGTAGAATAATTACAGTAGAACCTCGATAACAAGTGCCTCAACGGGATTAGGTAAACAGTCTTGTTATCGCACTGCTCTTTTTGTTCAGGGTCGTGTTATCAAGGTTATTTTGGCTATCAGTCGTGTTATAGAGGTTAATAGAATGTTAGGAGCGGGGTGTAGTGGGGTTTTCAAGTCTAGACTTGTTAAAGGTCAACCCATTCCTGTATAGAGTCGCGTTATAGAGGTTGACTTCTCAAAACGACTTGTTATAGAGGTTCTGAGTTATGTTGTAAATTGGAAAAAAATCCGTGTTATCGAGGTTGTTTGGATAATAATAGTCGCGTTATAGAGGTTAATTTAACATTGAGTGTTATGACAATCTCAAGAGGATTTGAAAATAGCACTTGTGATTAAGGTTTTCGTGTTATCGAGGGTCGTGTAAGCGAGGTTCTACTGTATTTTAAATTAATGTAAGTATTATAAATAAGTTAAAAAGTAGAATTCCAAATTCACATTTTTTGTAAATTAACAATAATCCGAGTTTATTGGGTAATCCAAGTTAGTGCTGGTCCTATCCAACTGGAATTATTATCGAGATTCGACTACAATTACAAACTCATCAACAACAGATTTTGACTTCTCACACATTGACAGAAATCTCACACTGAAAATAAGTACAAGGGGGGGGGGGTTAGGATATTATATCACCAAAAATATTCTTCCATACAATAAAATAAAAACTAGGCTAACCATATGTAAGTTAAGCAAAATAAATTAACACTTTGGTTCCTTTGGATTTACACACTTTTTGGATGAAAAGCAAATATAACATTCATTAAAGGGGGGCATTAATAAGGAAATAATGTCTGCAAACAGCTTTTATACCGTAAACAAAAAAAAAAAAAACATTTAATCCTAACTGTCATAAACAAAAATTTAAATCATCTTTGTTATCATAATCATTCATTGAGAAAAAGCCTTTTTTTTGGGGGGGGGGAGCTTCTTTAAATTGATACAAAATAAAACATAATATAATAATAAGTTAAAGGAGGTATTCAGAAACTAAATCTTGAAATATCTTTTTATAAAAAAAAAAAAAATAAAAATAAGGCAACATTTTTTTTTTAAATACTTGTAAGTCTTGTCGAGTAAATTAATAGGCACTTCTTTAGATTATTACTCCCCTTATAAACAAAACAGAGGAGAGTAACAATCTAAAGAAGGTGTACGGAATGTTCTTCTTTAGACTGTTACTCCCCTTATAAATAAAACAGAGGAGAGTAACAATCTAAAGAAGGTGTACGGAATGTTCTTTAGATTGTTACTCCCCTTGTAAAAACAGATGTGTGATATTCCTTTGTCCCAAAGTACATTGGACTAAACATCCCTTTGTCTTAATAATTATTTAGTCAAAGTCATTTATTCTAATAAAAAACATAGGGGAGTAACAATCTAAAGAAGTATGTAATGAGTAATGAATAAGGAACAAATATTGAAGATTCTAAAATAGAGGAGAAAAAGACAAACTCATTTGATATTGACACTTTAGTGCTATAGAAATTATAATAATCAATAGCACTCTGACAAAATAAATCCTCTTGTAAAATTTGATTCTCTCATTAATAGATTTATTATGCAATACATCCATATTCATACTGATTAAGTGTGAACATTCCTCTAGATTGTATTAAAAGAATCAAAACTTTATCCCCTCTTCATAATCTTAAACGAAATAGTCTTACAAAATTATTTTCCCACCAGAAAGCAGAGAAAATATTAATATTGTCTTAATAAGAACACCTGGCTGGGTTGCTTGGTTGGTTAGCTGAATATGAATACACAAACCAATGTAATTACATAAATTTACATATGCATGTGTAGTGCAAAAAAATATTAAGAGCTTAATATTTGTTTAGCCACNTTTATGTTTATTTGGTACTTAATGTTTTGTTTCATATACCTGATGTTACATTTTTTAGATAAATATTGTTACGTCTGCATACGTATTTGAAATTTAGTGTGAGTTTTGCAACGGATCTGAATAACGGCTTGTAATCCCTAATTTAAATGACCAAGGTCGTACTCAAGTTTCCCCTTCATCCCATCAACCAAAATATATTTAAAAAAAATAAATCTTAAACGAGAAGTAATATCAAGTTCAGTAAATTAACAATTTAAACAGACAATAAATTAACAAAAATCAATAAATAATAACACCGCTAACAATCGAGAAAACAGAAAAATAAAAAACAATAATTTATAAATAAAATTAGAACAATTGGCTCTCAATAATTTTCATTAAAAAAGAAACACTTAGACATATGACATTTACTATATTTGACATAATTCGATGACCCTGAATATTTATAAAGTCAAAAGATCAACTTAACAAATTAAACATGTAACATCTTAGATGCAAGACGCATTTAAGAATAAATTCAGTTGCGAGAGATTTCATTTTGCACGGCCTTTAACTGAAGGATCGGAACAAACAATTCGAACGCATTGTCCAGGTAGGTTGAGCTGTTAGAAGCCTGAAACACAATTAAGTCAGATTTCAAACCGTCAGTCATACTCGCAATCTTAGAACATTAAACAAATATATATATTTTTTAGAGGTGTCTTCAGGGGTAATAAAACACCTTTTTTTAATAAAGGTGATACTTCATCCCTATTGATTTTTTTGACAACTTTACTTTATAGTAAAGAAATAACTAAATTTTTTAACTTTTTATTATGAGGAACAGCAGGCAACTCAACAAGGTCTGAGAATATCCCAAATATAGGGATGAAATATCACCTTTATTAAAAAAGCGTTTTATTACCCCTGATGACACCTCTAAAAAATATATACAGGGTGGCCACGATAAACTGGCTCACCCACTTATCTCTTTTATTTTTGAAGATAGAGAAAAAATGTAAATGGTAACTCCCCTTGGATTTTTGCGTAGTTTTATAATATGATTTCCAAAATTTTTTTTAACTCATAGTTTCGGCGGTATCTCTCTCAACTTTGTTATTTTAAATGGTAACCTATATTTTTTATAATTTTTTTCTAAAAGTAGATTTGTTTTGAAGAAAAATGAGCTTTGAATCAACAAAATCGGTTGAGAATTGACAGTGATATTCAGTTTTCAATATAACAAAAATGCTATCTAAATATGTAAAATACCAAATCTAAAAAAAATGTCTTAATTATGTTTATTTTACTTTGTTTTTCACTTATTTAAGTTAGTTAAATGCATTTACTAATCAAAAGTCAAACATTTTTTCCATTCCATCCAGGAACATTGTTAGCATGACCTCTTTTGATCAGTGTGTCGACAATCTTTCTTTTCTCTACATTTTATGAAAGGAATGGAAAAAAGGGTTTCACTTTTGATCAGTAAATGCATTCAAATAACTTAAATAAGTGAAATAAACAGAATTAAGATCATTTCGTTAAATTTGAGATTTTTTTGTTTACTGTATTTTACATACTAAAATAGCATTTTTGTTATATTGAAAACTGAATATCTCTGTCAATTCTCAACCTATTTTGTTGATTCAAAGCTCATTTTTCTTCAAAAACAATCTAATTTTAGAATAAAAATATAAAAAAATATAGGTTACCATTTAAAATTAAAAAGTTGAGAGAGATACTGCCGAAACTATGAGAAAAAAAATTTTGGAAATCATATTATAAAACTAAATGAAAATCCAAGGGGAGTTACCATTTACATTTTTTCTCTATCTTCAAAAATAAAAGAGATAAGTGGGTGAGCCAGTTTATCGTGGCCACCCTGTATAACAATATATAAAACATAAAGGGGGCAGTTCAAAAAAGAAAAGGGAAATATGAATTAAACAAATGTTTTCATACGCTTTAGTTACTGTAGTAGAACAAAAAAGTAATTTACCTCCAAAAATATGTTGGTAATTAAAGGACTAGTAGCTTTGTCAGGAAGGAGTATTAATTTTGCACAATAATTTTCAGAAATTTTTCCGATTTTGTACTTCGAAGCTCTTGCAACCCTGTCAACAAAAAAAATATCACATTAAATTAGGTAAAAGGAAATTTGTTTCGTAGTTTATATTTAAATATATAATATATAAAAACCTCGATAAAGCCTTGAAATCGTTTTCGATATCTTTAATGTCTTTGACGATAAATAGCTCGGCAATACGATGAAATAGTTCGATAGAACAAGCGGTGAACTGGGCAAGGTCGGAAATCGCAACTGTATGGATTAGCGACGCATCTTCGAATGTCAGTTTAAGCTGTTTTTGTATTTTACAATCGACCTGAAAATAAATAATATATTTTTAAAAAAGCATTCTACTAGAATTTTGTCAAATAAAATTCACGTCAGAACTAAAAACTTGGCAGGACTAAAAAAACAATGATAAAAAATTTAATCCGCCAAAAGGGAAAAGTGTGCAAAAATAACGTGGATCCAGAGCCGTATAGGAATAGGAAGGAAAGAAGCCGCAGCAAGGCAGTAAAGAATCAGCCCAGACAGCCTCTGACCCACTACGGATTCTTATAGGTGGCCAAATTCACTCAGATACAGCCGGCCTTTAAGATTAGTACACGACCAAATGGATGAATAGGACAACACAAGAGCATAGTCTTGATCCACCAACAGCCCGTTAACTGGCAAGCTAAAGTAAGTTGGAGGAATAATATTTATTATTTAATAAAAGAAAAAGTATACTTGTGTTTGGATACTTGGTTGGTTACGTGGTATTTTAATGGAACACAATAGAATTGTTTAATCAAAATTGTCAGAACTTTTTTCGAGAAATAATTTTTATTTTTTGGGGGTGGGGGGGGGTGGTATTTCCAAAACTAAGAGCTATAATTAATTTCTCTATTTTGATTTAGAGTACGAATTCCGATTGAATTCTGTGTTGATAAGTTGACAAGACTATGTGGATCAAGACTATGGCCTTGTCACTTGATCTTTTACACTTTAATTCGAGTGGTTCTTTAAGTTTTAAGTGTTAAGTGCAAGAGAAAAACTTTTCGTTGTGTTCAGATCGTATCTTACTCAACGCTAATGTAATTGTTTAACACATTTGATGGGGAATAGTTGAAATGAAGTATTTGAAGAATATACGAACCTCAAGAAAATGTTTAATATTGACATTGAGAGATAGAGCGTTGAGACAAGTGATCAAGACATCTTCCAAATCGTCATTAGAGGGTTTAGCGTCTTCTTCCGTGTAATCGTATTCGTTAATACTGACTTTTATTTCTTCCTCCTCGTACAAGTGTTTGACCAAATTGATAGCTTCGTTGAATTCGTCGAGTGAGCATTTGGCACTATTCGATAACACGGTTTGCATTTTTATTTCACATTGTCTAGAAATCATCTCAAGTGCTTCTAAGTGGACCAAACCTAAAATTAATGTTTAAAAAAATTGAAAATTTCATAAATGAATATTTAACCAAAAATACAGTAGAACCTAATTATAACGGAACCTACTATAATGGTCAGGTATCAAAAATATAATATCATTTTTTTAACTAAATTTATTTACAGTTGGACCTCCATATAACGAACTTGATGGTTCCAGAAAAAAAATTTGTTATATAGAAATTTCGTAATTTAGGATTTTTCTTAATGATGTACTTATATACATATTTATGCATAAGAGTTGTAAGAATAACAACCACAAACTTGTTTATTTTTATAAAAATTTCTGTAATTACATTCATGTATGCATATCAAGCAATAAATAACAATAATGTAAAATTTAACTAACAGCAATTCACAGATTCGAACGCAAAAGCAATTATTGTTAAAAAAAAAAATTGTCTTAAATCCAATTGAACTAGCCAGTGTACAGACAATTGTTCAAAGAAATTGAAATTCTAAGTTCTAAGAGCTTGAAACAGGTCCAAAACGAATTCTAAACTAAGACTGAGACTTGAGATTTCTCTAAACACGGTGTGCAATGAGGATTCCGATTCCACTTAAACTAATGGAGGTAGACTACATAAAACTATTAGAGGACTAGGAAAAACCTAAAAATGATTCTAAGAAAATATAACAAAGCAAAAAAACCGTCAGTATTAATTCACAGAAAGTTTGTCAGTCGGATCTTTGTCCTTTTTTATAAGAATTTTATTCGTCGTAGAGATATTATTTTCTTTCTATAGAAACACTTTAATATAGAGAATCCGTGGAACATAAAAAAAAATAGTTTTATAGAGATTTTTGCAGTACAGTTCGTTATAAGGAGGTCCCACTGTATTTATTTTATATACATACAGGGTGGGGCAAAAGATATGTATCGGTTTTAAAGGGATGTAGAAAAAAACTATTTAACTCACAGAAATAAGTTTTTATTGTAAGATTCAGTAGATAATATAGTTTTTTTCATTAAGTTTTGAAGATGACGTCATGAAGATGGCGCCCGTCAGCCACGATACATTCAGTGACTTGGCCCACTTCCACCTTTGTGGAACTGTTAATAAACAGAATTTTCACTAAGGCACGCTCACCAGATTTGAGTGTATGTGGTTTTATTCTTTGGGGATACCTAAAGGAAAAAGTTTTTAAAAATCGTCCACACACCCTGCAAGAGCTCAAGGAAAGAATAAGGGAGGAAGTTATGGCTATACCCATCCAAATGTGCCGTAGAGCGGTTGAAAACTTTCGGAATCGTCTTCAAGAATGTATCGCGGCTGACGGGCGCCATCTTCATGACGTTATCTTCAAAACTTAATGTAAAAAACTATATTATCTACTGAATCGAACAATATAAAGTTAAGTAGTTTTTTTTTTTTTTTTCTACATCTCTTTGAAACCGATACATATCTTTTGCCCCACCCTGTATAACCAAAAGTTAATTTGTGGTGATGGTATAGTATCAATAGTATCACCCACAGGGCTAAAAGTGGCCTAGGGAAGCAGAAGGTCGACAGGGTTGTAGAATGAGGCAACACTGGTCCGACCACCAGCCTAACAAAAGCCTCAAGCCACATTTTAAAGATAAAAGCCCCTCAGAAATTTTGCTCCGCCATGAACGCATTAACTGAAGAAATAAGAAGTGAACAATTTGGCAGAAAATATTATTATTTTTTTCAAAGCAATTGCAAGCAATCTACATGAAGAAGGTCTTGCTTGCTATAAAGATTAATCCAGTGTATACATACACATCTATTCAATTAAAACTGTTTAAAATTGATTTTTTTCTATGATTTAAAATAAAACTTATTTTTTTAATAGCTAACTACTGTCCTTTCATTGAGGTACACCAAATTTTATTATTTAAAAGAATTATTTATTATAAACTGGACTTTCAAGAAAACCCGAAAACCTTCAGCTCCTAATAATTCCTTTATAATGAGATTCCACTGTGCATTTCTGGATTAAAACATAGTACAATAAACAAACAATGTGTAAACAAACAATTGCACATTAGTAACAAACAAAAAAAAAGTACCATGAAAATCATCGAACAAAGTTTCATACTGAGCCTTTCTGGATAGCTTCTGAGGTTCTTTCTCACTGGCTTCAGCCTTTTCCTTAGCATCTCTTAGAACCTTCAGAGAAAAAAATATTTATAGATGATTACAAGCCTTGAAAATGAATTAATGCATCTAGACAATAAATAAACTAAAAGTTTTAAAGGGCTCATATCAAAGTTATAAGTATCATTTTTTATTTGGTAGTTGAAATTAAAATTACATTCTTGGTGTTTAGAAAATATAATGTATTATTAGTTTAAGAGGACTGCTATTATTGTAATAATCATATATAATACATCATTACCTTCATTTTTTAACCAACTAGACCAGTATATGAAAAAAAATGAACATAGATTGTGCATTGCTTCTTTTAAGTACGAGGGTAGGCTGAAAAGTAATGCACACATGCTTGTAGAACGCCAAGGAAATGACCTCCAGAAGTGCGCAAGGCAGCATTATATAGAGGCACTCCCCTTCTATAGGCATGCGCAATTTGAAGGCGTTAAGTTTATCCAGTGAATTTTGAGCAGCAAAGTACGGAGAAGTGTTCTAGAGCTATGATGTTGAGTTCAAGAGCTATGAGTTAAACAGTGTGCTGTTATCGAACTTTTTAACAGCAGAAAAGTGACTCCTACTGAGATTTATCATCGTTCCATAGTGAGGATGCTGTAGGGCCCACTGTAAATCAATAGCTAGTAAAATTTTGTGCTTGTGAGCCTGGAAAAGCCATTCACATTGATGAACCACACAGCGGACGTCCGATAACTGCAACAGACGATAAACATCACAAACTCGTCGACGATTTGATTCAAAATGACCGGCGAATTACTCAACACTGTTTCGCAAACCATATTGGAATATCTAAGGAACGTGTCGACTTCTTTTTGAATCAAATCGTCAATGAGTTTGTGATGTTTATCGACTGTTGCAGTTATCGGATGTCCACTGCATGGTTATTCAACATTTATGGCTTTTCCTGGCTCTCAAGCACAACATTTTACTACCCATCGATTTACAGTACTTATTAACAGCATCGTCACCATAAAAAAAAACCTTTAAACAACGATAAATTTCAGTAGGAGTCACTTTTTCAGCTGTTAAAAATTCGATAACATCGCGTTTACATAGCACTAGAACAAGTCTGTACTTTGCTGCTCAAAATACACTGGATGAACTCAACGCCATCAAATTGCGCATGTGTATAGAGGGGGAGTGCCTCTACCAAATGCCGTCTTGGGCACTTCTGAAGGTCATTTTGTTGGCGTTCTACAAGCATGTGTGCATTACTTTTCAGCCTACCTACTTAATTGTTAAAAAAAAAGTCGAGGAGGATAAACTACTCACTAGAACCTAGCAGTTGGGCTCTTATATCGCAGAAGCAAGTATGGTACAGTGGGCCATATAAATCAGAGCACAAGTCCTACTTAAGGTAAGTTAATCTTTTCATTCTCATAGCCTAAACACCTCACTACTCTCAACAGCAACAATTAGTGCTAATGAATGTCATTTACGCTCCAGCTATATAAATTGCTCTAAAGCTTAGTCCAAACAGGGAGTATTATATTGTGCATCTTTGTTGCAGGGCGGCCCCAAATCAGTTGTCCTGTGTCTGTTGATGAAAAGCCCTGCAACAATGAGTTATGTCCACACTACAAGAAGCCGTTTAATTCCGAAGTCGGTAATCAAATCACCTACACAATAGGTGAATGCGATAGCACTGAGCTACCAAGTTTAACTTTCAATACTATTTAATAATTGAAATAAGCAAAAGACGGTGAGTTTATACACTAGTAAGTGCTACCAATTAGCCATGATCTTCTAGATAAATTAAAAGTGAAAGATGACATTTGATTTGTACATTTTTTTAAGGATGACACCCTAAAGCCTTGTTCGCACTTGGCAAGTAATTTAGTCGATTGGCGAGTAATTTAGTAACCGAGCTAGTAGCAACTCACCAAAAATCATTAGCAGTTGGCGAGTAATTTAGTCGAGTGGCGAGTAGATTAGTAAATAAACGTATCCGAACGGCAACATTTTAGTAAAGTAATTTAGTCACTTACTAAACTACTTGACTAAATCCTCGATTCATTTTACTCTATTTTTTCGGGCGAGTAGAGCCTCTACCCACCCCACATACTATCCACTAAGGAAGTTCGAAGTTTTAAAATTAGTTTATTTCATTCAAGTTGATATCTGCAGTACAACAAATACATATGTCACGATGGAATGAAGATACAACGTTGTAGTTTGTTGCGAACTACTTGCAACACGAGTGTCTGTGGAACTTTAAATCTCCACTTTATAAAAATAAACAAATCAAGCAATCTGCTTATGTTAATATTGAAAAAGATATGGATATACCTGGATTTGGTGAGAAGGAGATATAAAATCAAAAACATCAGGTAAGAGTTAACTTTTTTTTTTTTTAATATTATAATAATTATAAATTCAATTTTTAAGTTTTTGGTAGTATTCATACTATGAAAAGTTTAAATTTAAATCAAATTATAATTATTATTAACACTGGGAGACAGACAGAGAAAAATAGACTTTAGCGCCGGGATTTGAACCACGGACCTCTACACTGGAAATGTAATAATTTAATTTGATATAAAATAATTATTATTTAGTATAATTATTTGTTTAGTTGTGACTGCACTTTCATTTACAGAAAATTAAAACAATTTTCAGTCATTCTCAAAGTTCCGAAGTATTCTTTAGGGTCTTCTAATGCCAATTCTTTGAGAAGAGAAGAAGTACCTCCTAATTCATCCCTTCTCTGAATCCATTTTCGTATCCATACTTTTTTTTGCTTTTTACATATTAATTTCATCTTCAACTTCTTCTAAAATAGACATTGCAATAAGCATTATTAGCTTATTTAATTTTTTGCGTTGCCTGTCCATGTTGCAAATACACTAGCTACTAACGTACTTGACAGCTTATTAAAGTGCAAGAGCGAAAGATTTTTCGCGAGTTGCTACTAGGTCAGTTACTAATCTACTCGCCACTCGACTAAATTACTCACCACTCGACTAAATTACTTGCCAAGTACGAACAAGGCTTAAGAGTGACTTTAACCCAGTTGAAGTCCTTCAACAAACGGTCGGGGGCAAGATTATTTCAACTACCATAAGGCTTGCAACCACCCTCCAGTATCTTGCTAGTAGAAATTCCTTTACAATTCTCATGTATTCTTTGAAGATTTCCAAGCGAAGTAAATCTTTATAAATCCCAGAAATAAATGAAGCTAACATTAGTATTTTTTTCCCTTGTTAGTCAAGGATTCATATATACGACATCCCACTTGCCGTTGTTAATTTCAAAGAGGGTTCACATATTGAAAAAACCCAAAATCAGATGATGAAAACACTTTATTAGCTAGGGCTAAAATGAGCTGACATATCCAGACTTGCAATGTTGTATCAAATAATGCAATTTTGATGGAACTCAAAATATCGTATCAAATAGACCACAAAACACTCGTTGCGGCTATAAATCCCACCGGCACCGATTCAGCACCGACAAAGACACAACATTGAGTCCCGGGATGAACTAAGCTTTAGTGTGATTACACATCTTTGAAATTCAAACGAACTATCGTAATATTCAGGAAATATTACCTGAGACAAAATAACCTTATCGTTTTGGAATAAGAGAGCTCTTTTCTTCTTCAACCCAGGGTCCCCGTCTTGTAAAACTTCCATTGTTTTCTTTCCAAGTGTCTCTAAAGTTTCAAGACCACCGTCGATAACTTTGTTTCCCAATGTTTTTACTCCTCCGAAAATATTGCCGAATCCAAAGAGGTCTGAGGTCACTGTAAATTATAAAAATTTATATTTTAAATTTACATTTAAAAAAAAAAATTAAATAAAGGTTTTCATTGGTATTGTAAACACAAATTTATTAATTGGCAGAGAAACTGCCGAATAAAAATATTCACGATGAATGTGAAAACTTGAAAAAATAAATTTTCTTAGGGCAATTTAATCACATCAAATTGATATTATCATTTGTTTTTATGGACCAGCAGACTATAGATTTTTCATATTTTTAGTAGCAGCAGAAATATGATTTTAGAAGGGGGGACACACAATTTTCTATTTTATTTTTTTTTTAACAAAACAGCGTGAAAAATTAAACTATTTTCACATGATATATTTTAGTATTCTACTCTTTAATATCTTTCATTTGATACCCCATTCAAAAATTTAAAAAAATGGGTGACATGAATTACCCGCCATTTTTAGGGTTTGAACCAGTGATAATTTTGAGTTTGCAATACTTTTCCTAAGTGCACGTCAATAAGATCTTTAATTTAATACTGCAAAGTTTCATATTTTTATCTCTTTTGAAAAGTTATTGGTTTTGTAGTGTGATAGACAGACAGACACAGGAAGAAACTATAAGGATTTCTTTCTTTTAGTTTTACTGATGAAACCCTAAAAACAAACTGGTAGGTTCTAGCATCTCACGGGCTGTAGCACCACAGGGTTTTCTTTTAATTTCTTAACTATAGAATATACAATAACACAACTAAAACCATTTACAAGAGTATTTCTTAAAGAAATTATAATCGATAACACTAAAAGTTATGTTTGTATATTCTATAACTTATCTTATAAAAGTATGATACATTTCAGTTCTAATTTTTATTAGACCGATAATCGATAATATAGTTTACCAGTGATCTAACAACTCGATTGGAAAAAGATGTTGCATATTTACAGAAGACAGAAGAAACTAGAGCGTAACTCTTGCATCTAACACACTTGGTTTTGTAAATACTTTCGTTACGTAACAAAGTGGTTTCAAAGAAAAAGAAACAAACGATAACTTCTAAAACAGCGAGCTAAATTGAAAACAAGAAACCGCTAACAAAAAAAGCAAACATTTCTTTCAAATAAAGAAAAATCTTTTTGCTGCATGTTAGAAAATTACCAAATGCAGAATAGTTTACAAGAGTAGGATCAGAAGATTTCTGGACCTTTATTTACTGCATGCCATCATCAGTAGAAGAGAAGTAGAATCTTAACAGTTTAACAGTATTCTAGTAATTTACTATCAAGTTTCACTTGATATCTTAGTCTCTTAGTTTAATTTAAAGCTCTCAAATGTCTACCTCCCTCCTCGTGATAATGGAGTACAGTCAAAGCCAGTCCAGTTATCTTTTTTTCAGATCTAGCAAGCTCTTTTTTCTTTATTCATTTCAGGAACTTCTGAAACAGATTTTTTTTTTAAGTTCAATCCCCACTATTTTGAGTTATTGCTTATCTAAAAAAACCAAAAAAAAAACCAATTTTTACTCACATTCAGGAGGATCGATTTGTTTGGATGCACCTTCCGTTGGCTCTTCTTCTGAATCAGTTTTTGACGATAACTGTGTAGCTAAAACTTCAGGATCGGGTGCGCCAAGAGTGTTTTCAAGCATCGAAGATAAACCGGAGGTCACTTGTGTTAAGGTAGACACGCCTGCGGTGCTGATCAAATTAGAAACGCCCCACCCTCCCCAAGACGACCAAACGGCATTCTAAAACAAACAAGATAACATTGTACACAGCTCAATTATCGAACGATGACGTTAGTAGCACTTATAAAAGCAAGCGACTCACATCCCTATTTTGAAGATGACCGTCTGAGTCAAGGTGTTTATCGTTTTTCTGACCCTTGATGTCCTGATCGCCCCTTACCTCTCCTCTATCAGGAGGTGACGTTTTCTTCAAAGGACTGCCTTCAAAATTAAAATCGTCTTCGAAATCCCAACCGCTTGGACTATTATCTACTCCGCTATCATCGGCTCCAAAAGGAATTTTACCTAAAACATAAAATGAAATAACACAATCGAGAAAATATACTATTAATAACATTATATTTACTTGTCTTTACAGCATCCGAATTTACTGGGAAATATTTATTAGTTTACTGAATTATGGCGACGGTATCGGACCTGCAATTTTCTCTTTAGGCCGAATGTCGTGCTTGCTGTGAACAGAAGAAGGGCTGACTAAAGACGGATTCTCTTCTTCCGGACATGTCGGCAATTCGATATCGTCGTCCTCGAAATCCCAACCATCTGCCATTTCATCGGCTTCGGCCTTATTGTCGATAGCCATATCCTGGATCGAATCTGAAATCAAACACACGTAAGTGAAGCCTCTTTAAAAAATACGGATATCGAGTCTTTTACGGTTTGGGACAAAGGAATAGCGGGTCCTTACTTTACAGTATAACACTTCAATATTATCAAAATGTATTTAAAGCTTAAGATAAATTTAAAGCTTAAGATTAAATGCGGTGTTTGATAAGAAGAGCTCTGACTTTATACCAAACTAGACAATATATCGATAGTACATTTTATCCAGTGATTAATTATAATGGCCGAACAAGATTTTTACGAGTTTGATTAGGCAATGTTTTTTTTACAATAAAACTGTTATTTATGGTGATTTTTGTGTGGTTTTGTGTTTTATTCCAATTCCACGGTTGTCAGCTATCCTGAGTGAATCTCCCGTCCTTAGAAACCTCCTAGTTCCCAACATTTCCCGTATGTACATGAATTTATATTTTAAAAAAACTATTGGATTTACTGAAACAGTGCCAGATCAAATGTCGTTAAATTTTCAAAAGAAACAGATTAAAAAAAGCCTGAAGTCAACCGGACATTTATAAACATGTGTGTTAAATGCATGTTTACCTTACTTTCCCAATATCATTATCTACTATCTTTTGAAGTAAAAATTAGTACAAGATGATTTGCTTTTTCCAGCACTATTTAATCTGGTTTTGCATGAAACTATGCGAGAACTGAGAATAGAAAGACCAACAGATTATAAGACAACTCAGACTTGCGCCTATACTTATCATAATGATATTGCATCGATTTGAAAAAGGCGTAGATTTCCTCAAGGAAAGGTTCAGCACCTTAAAAGAGAGCAGCCAAACTTTGGAGCTTAGAATTAATAATACAAAAAGAAACACCGTAATATATTTAGACATCAGTAATAGAATACAAAATAAAGAATCAAATTATAATCTGAGGGCAAACCTACTTGGAAATAAGTTTATTAATTATCTTGGTTTTGATGAACGGACATCTTACGAATCGTTACTAAAAACTCTCAAATTTTTTGAGTTATTTATCAACAGCCCTAAATAGTGAGAATTCAGAAGAAGTGAAACTCAGAACTCATTTTAAATATAATGGCGGGACACGTATTAATGAAGTGTCTCTAAAAAGATGCCGGTACTCTTATAGAAACGGGCCCCCCTTTATGGGGCCCCTTTTCTATAATAGATCATATAGGGTAGCATTATAGAAAAAGGCCCCCCATATTAAAACAAACAATAACTCATCTCCTAACGGAGATATAAGTATATATATAAATGGGGACCATATTTATACTGCTACCCTATATGACCTTTTTTATATAAATACTTCTTAAGTTTTTATAAGGTACTCTTATAGAAAAGGGCCCCCCTTTTTGGGGCCCCTTTTCTATAATAGATCATATAGGGTAGCATTATAGAAAAAGGCCCCCCATATTAAAACAAACAATAACTCATCCTCTAACGGGACAGAATGTTGAAAGATGGGGTTTTGGGTGGGGAGGTTATTATAATGAAGAAAAGAAGGAAGGGACACCTTTTCTATAAGAGG
>KZ651227.1:705334-715417 GCA_001010745.2 Gerris buenoi
TGGTACTCTTATAGAAAAGGGCCCCCCTTTTTGGGGCCCCTTTTCTATAATAGATCATATAGGGTAGCATTATAGAAAAAGGCCCCCCATATTAAAACAAACAATAACTCATCTCCTAACGGGACAGAATGTTGAAAGATGGGGTTTTGGGTGGGGAGGTTATTATAATGAAAAAAAGAAGGAAGGGACACCTTTGCTATAAGAGGTCATAGAGGGCATCATTATAGAAAAAGGCCCCCAATCAATTTAGGGGGGCCTTTTTCTATAAAAGTGCCAAGATGCCTCTCTAAAATAAAGCTTATTTTGCAAACATAAACTCCTGAAAGCAAGCCTCCTATCAAAGGATTTTTAAGCCGAACTTAATAGGACACTCATTAAGCCAATTATTACCGGCCTACAGATGGAGATGGAAAGTGCGGAATCTGTCAGCTACTAATAACAATGCTTAGTGTGTATTACAGCCTAGTGCAAGAGAGTGAATAAAGGAGAATAAGAAATGACTGAGACATAGAAAATACCTTTAGAGGAGATAAGAACATAGTGAAATTTGTCAAGTGCCGAAGACCTACATGGATAAATGTGCTAACGTGTTTGGAAATGGTGCCGTAGAAGCTCTAGCTTGAGGGTACGGGGACAAAGAGGAGATAGGGAAGACTTAAGGGGAGACAGACTTAAAGATCATTCAGGTCAGAAGACGGTTAGAGAAGGGGAATGTAATAGTATATTACGCGTCGAGTGTGGAAAGTAGCATTTTGCATGGGAGAGTGGAGTTTACACCCAAGCGATAGCGAGGGTAGTAAAAACCACACGAGCAATACAAAATGCCGTTTTCGCACGAGTTGCGTACCGTACTTTATCTACGATTGTTAGATTTTAATAATAAATGCAGAAAAAAATAATAAACTTCCTATATGTAAGCTCGTATTTCAGTATTTCTCTTTTGATAAAGATAACATCAATTCGTTAGTTGTATTTTGTGCCGAATTAATTATTTCGGAAGGCGTATTATTCTCCTCATATTCTTCATAATCACTTAAATCACTCATTGATTTTCACAAAAAAAAACTCTATACAAACAGTTACTTTTATTAAATAAACATCAAATTAGTTATGTTAAATGTAAACAAACTCGCTAATCGTGTGTAAAGTTGATAATTCTTCTTCTTTACGTCACTAGAGTGGAAAAAAAGAGGAATTCTTCTTCTTTACGTCACTAGAGTGGAAAAAAAGAGGAATTGTTCAAAACATTACAATTAACAATTGTAACAATTAATACAGGTGTGTAAAGAATCACTTTCTATGAATCTAAACAGAGATGTAATGTTTATATTACGTATCAATCGAAGATAAAATAATTAAACGGGGTCTCGAGGGATTCTAAAGACTACTTCCAGTTTAAGCAACAAGAAATAAGTAGAAAGTGGCAATGAATCGTGAACGTAAAAGTAAGCCAGAGCAGAAAAACGTATCCTTCGAGTGGTAAGTAAGATAAGAACCGTACAACCAAGAATAATGTGTATAAGTCAATATTCGTTTTCATTTTACAACTTTGATTTAATGTAAAATGTCATGACAACATGTTTGTCGCCATTTATAGGTAGGTTCGAGTTTTGCAGGCAGTAACAATCGAGCGGTTCTAAAGATTCTAAATGTAATAGACGGTGAAATTCTTAAATTCATAATATTTCCATAGAACACGCCATTTCGTTAGTTCGGATTATTTTTCTTGTGTATACATAATATATAACTTTCAAACAATGTACACATAGTGTCAACTAATTCGAAGGTAGGCAATGAGTACTGTGAACATACCGTTAGAGAGTGATGACATTCAGTCAACTGCGTCTCATTCACCAACCTTGATATTGCATAAGGTGCAAACACACTATTATATTGCTGTTGTGCTTTGCCAGCCAAGCAAATATGGTGGTATGAGAGCACGCTTGTCTCTGATAAGTCCTATTTCTGATCTTCTTGGTCACCAGACCAAGAAGGGCATCGTCGGGCCCCTTATGAGTCGGGCGCAACGAAACGATGCAGGACATAGCGTAACGCCGAGCAAACATCTTAATGACGTAATGTCTGGTGTTGGAACAGTTCCTATGTGCCACACTTGAGTGGCACATCCCTTCGCATGTAAGAAACCGGCTTAGAACGGCAAAATATACGACTAAACTAATTGACTAGGTCTTCGATTCAAATTAAAATGGAAGCTATAAAAGGACAAGAAATCTCTCCAAAACCCACAGCAACGCTATTAGTCGCAGGGTGTGTCTTCAAGATCTATTACTAGAAAGTAACAAACAGTAGCCTTTCTATTTCACGATGTTTCACGGTGGACGGACGGGAGAACTCGCCTTGTCTCTTACTGACAGGTGCTCTGCGGTATTTTAAGAGAAATTAACTTGTACTTACGGATGACAGGTTCCGTCTCCGACGAATCTTGGCATTTAGAAGCCTTGCCAGAAAGGGAATCGTCGGCTTCGCCGGACGTGACATCTTTCGAATCCTTCTGGGAGTCGAATAGATCGTCGACATCGGTGTCGTGAAAGGACCTGACAGAAGCCACTAGAACACGGTCGCTATCGGCCGAGTTCGGATTGATATCGGCGTCTACGTTGTTACTGAATTCTTTGATATTCTCGGCCGGGATCCGTAACTCACGTTTCGACGGACATGTTTCCAAAGGGGAGAATGAAACTCGCTCGTTTTTGACGGGCGATTCCGGACGGACCGAATCGTGTTTTTCGACAGCCGATTCGACGTCGGACCGAGATTCCTTGAGCTCCGAACCGCCGTTTGACAAAGTCCGTCTTCGGTCGACAACGTCGACTTCTTCGTCGTCGTCTTCCAAGTCCGACATCTGAAGATCTTCTTCCGCACTTTCGAACCCTTCGAAATCTTCGCTTTCGGAAGACGACATTATATCTGCGATACTCCGAAGTAATTCACATAAAAAGAAACGAAATGATCAAAAAACTCGAATCGAGATCCGACCGAACTTAGAAGTGAATCGCGACAACAACATATGGATCAAAACACAGACTGTGCAGCAGCAACTACGAAAAAAATGTTTGATAAGAAAACCGCAAAGCCAGTTAGAAACCTCCCTCAACTCTACCAGACACTGAAGCAGGGGGTGGCGCTCTATCGCTCACAGTTCGAACCTTCAGTTGGTCGAGTTAGTTGCGGTACCTACCGATAGAAGCCGCACCAAATGTAAATATTCGTAATAACGGATATTTAAGTATACATTTGTTTTTATTTAAAATTTTGATGGTACATATTTTAATTTTTGTGATTTAGTAAGATTATATTTTGACGGTACATTGTGAAAACATACTGTTGTTTGTCATGCCATGTAATGCTGAAAGTCTAGGGAGTGTTTTTTGTATGTTTTGCATTATCACGTCGAAACTGGTAAGTTAACTTCATCAATTCTTTCTTTTAATCCTGCTCTTATAATACCTGTTTTTACTTTCTCATATAAAGAGAAAGTATTGTGATGGCGCGAAAATTCGGTTTTGAGATTTTGATTTACACATTTGGGGTCCTCTGAGTCCAAAAAAGTGGTTTTTAAAAAAATGTCTATCGTCTGTCTGTCTGTCTGTCGTCTGTGCAGACGCCTGGAGCCTAAACTACTAGGCCGATTTGGCATACAGGTTCAGAAAAATCATACCCCGAGACAAAATCGAGAAATTAATTTTAACTCCAAATTTGAGGGCGCTACCCTCCAAAAACGCTGAAAAAACATGGAAAAAAATTATTTCTCGAAAACGGTTCCAACGATTTTGATTAAAAAATTCTAAAATGTAGTCTATTTAAAGACGAATCCAACGATATAAGCCGTTTTCCCGGGAAAATCTAGTTCCTGAGAAAATAGCTTAAAACGCAGACGGAGAGAGCCCGGGTTCGATTCCCCGCCCAGGAGAAGTTATTTTTATGATAATTTTTGTTGAAATTTCCAGTAGTAATTAAATGTACATATATGAGAAAGTTTGTCTGAGTAGTCTCGGACCGTTTTTTTTTTTACTAATGTCTTAACCCTTTACGGGACTCTATAAACAATGGCACAGAACTATGTAGGAATCTTAGCTTTTTAATTTATTGTTACACGCGTTCATTATAAGGAAGTACATATTTTGTACCTGGTTTTCAATGTCATGCTTGCCAATCGTAAGTTGACATTCAAATGCTGTTTACATTTCATTGCTATCTTATGTTTATGTATAAACATTGTGATGGCTACATCAAATTTTGCATGCGACTTTGTAGATCTGTGTGTGCGTCCATTTCTTATTGTTGCTAGTTTTTTTTTGTCGCACTTGATTATTTTAAAATTCGATACCTGATTGTGCCCTTTTTTCTAGGTTTCCTCATCTGGAGCAAGATTTTCGTTTGGAATCGTTTTGGACAGCATGATGTAATTGTTAATCCAAATCTGACAGTAAGTACATTTATCTTATTTCATCACTTTTTGACTGCCGGAGAAACAATCTGAAGGGAAATCCATTTTCTAACTCTTAAATTTTATTAGGATTTCATTAAAAAAGAAAATCGGTCCGAGACAACTCAGACAAACTTTCTCATATACGAGTTCATAAGTAGTTTTGTATGTACATTTAATTATTATTAAACATTTCATTAAAAATTATCATAAAAATAACTTCTCCTGGGCGGGGAATCGAACCCGGGCTCTCTCCCTCCGCGTTTAAAGCTATTTTCTCAGGANGTTTTGTATGTACATTTAATTATTATTAAACATTTCATTAAAAATTATCATAAAAATAACTTCTCCTGGGCGGGGAATCGAACCCGGGCTCTCTCCCTCCGCGTTTAAAGCTATTTTCTCAGGAACTAGATTTTTCCCTGGAAAACGGCTTATATCATTAGATTCGTCTGTAAATGGACCATGTTTGAGAATTTTTTTATCAAAATCGTCGAAAAATTTTCGAGAAATCATTTTTTGCGTTTTTTCAGAGTTTTTGGGGGGTAGCACTCCCAAATTTGGAGGTAAAATTAATTTCTCGATTTCGCCTCAGGGTATGATTTTTCTAAACATGTATGCCAAATTTCGTCAAAATCGGCCTGGTAGTTTATGTTTATGTTTAATGGCTTTAAAATTTTTATTTATTTTGTTGTTTTTAATGTTTATTGTGTAATATATTGGATAAGAACATTTGAAGTAAAAAATTATTAAGATTTGATGTAACTGCAAAAATAAATGTTATTTTATTTTTTCTAAGTTTGTTACTTAATTTTTTTTATATGTATGATATATATTTTATATTTTTATATATATTATATATTTTATATTCGATATATATTTTTTTGTATATATGATATGTTATAAAAATTAAGTTACAAGCTTAAAAAAATTAAAATAAAATTTATTTTTATGAATGGCATAAATAGAAAGAAATAAAAAGGACAAGCGGTGCTATCTAGTAGAGGCTTACGTACCAATTTAGTTGAAGTACCAACCGCTAGATGGCGCCACCTTCAATGCACACGCTTGACGCCGAAATAGCAGGTCTATATTTACTCCCTTGTCTATGCACCGAACACTGTAAAAAAACTCGGCCAAACCATGGAGGTAAGACAGAGTATGGAACGGAGGATGTCTAGGAAAGTAAACAAATGAGTTCCAGGCAACCCCTAATCGGTAGCGCTTATCGGTCTACAAGTCAACTAAAGGGTTAGCCAANAGTATATATATTTTTACTTGATATATATTTTTTTGTATATATGATATGTTATAAAAATTAAGTTACAAGCTTAAAAAAATTAAAATAAAATTTATTTTTATGAATGGCATAAATAGAAAGAAATAAAAAGGACAAGCGGTGCTATCTAGTAGAGGCTTACGTACCAATTTAGTTGAAGTACCAACCGCTAGATGGCGCCACCTTCAATGCACACGCTTGACGCCGAAATAGCAGGTCTATATTTACTCCCTTGTCTATGCACCGAACACTGTAAAAAAACTCGGCCAAACCATGGAGGTAAGACAGAGTATGGAACGGAGGATGTCTAGGAAAGTAAACAAATGAGTTCCAGGCAACCCCTAATCGGTAGCGCTTATCGGTCTACAAGTCAACTAAAGGGTTAGCCAAAGCCAGATCAACTAATACGTAATTTACATTACACGTTTGCAGAAATGCTAAAAAATCAGTAGAGGAGCAGCAATTTGAGTGGTCCTCAAATCTCTTTACTCACTGGATAAATCGGAGTTGAAGAAAGAGCGAGCAGAGGACGAGGAGACGAGGACATAAGACCTAAATATAAATTATATGAAATAGAAATAAAATAATACTGACAAGATACATATCGCTTAGGAAGAGTGTTGTGTTCGAATGTTCAGAGTCATCGATCACTCCATAACAATAACAAAGCCCTTTGCACAGGTGAAATGCATTTTTAATGTTGTTTTTCGATTCAAATTAAATATATTTGTGGCGGAATTTGCCAGAGCGGGGGGGTTCCGTTCGGAATAATTGAGGCAGGCAATGGGTAGAAAGCGAAACACGATGCGCATAAAGTCATGGAGTCAAGAAAAGAGTAGATAAGCACTTCTGGAGGCAACCAGATATGCCAGGTTGTCAAACTAAATTACCCAATAATGATTTATCAGAGAAATCATTTATTAAATTAGTATTAGTTAATATAAATATAAATACATTATACAAATACAATCTCGGAAGTATAATTTTTATTCGACTAGGAGAGATTGTTTTGGCCAAACGGCCGAGTGACGATTCGAACGTATAACCTGACGGGTCGGCCATGTTTATAACCTCACTGGTGTCAAGTTCGAATTCCTACCTCTAGGCTCGCCCGAAAAACTCGAGACGAAATTTTCCCACAAAACAGGTTGTGGTGTTCGGCGGAGTTCATATCGTGGGGACCCGCTGTCATCTACGAAACAGTTATTTATTGTCCTGGCCCGTAGGAAATATTTATTCGGTTCCCACCGACGGATATCCGTCGAAAGCGTAAAAGAGTCCGTTTTAATCCGGCGCGTGTGGTTCGGAGGCTCGAATCGTTTATTATCGGGTGTTTTCTCGGGAGTCCGGTCGCTATATCGGTGGAATTACAAACGCTCGGTCGGTTTCAGGGAGGAGTCGGTTTTTATCTGGTTTTTCGGTGAGTGACGAACTGGACGTGCGACCCATGTACCTTTTGTCAGTATTCTTTTTGTCTCCTTTCGCGAACGAGTGAAGTTTTATTATTATGAAGTATTTTACGGTGTGATCGAATTACAGGACCGATTACGGTACTTGGTCGGTGTAGTATTATTTTATCGGTTGTGTTTCTCAGGATTTTAGTCGGCTTTAAGGTGAGTGAAACGTTGTTTTCTTGTTACTAGTGTGTTGGAGAGGCTTACAGTGAACTTATCGGCCCTTGTAGTGGAACGGCCAGTAGTTAGCCGTGGGTTAAATTAACCCTGTGTGAAGGGGTCGCTATATCCACTTAGTGAAACTAGCTCCTGTCTCGCCTAGCTTCTCACTCGCTCCCTTGCCTTCTATTTGTTTACACCTGCCTTATCACTTACCTCGTAGTTTAACAGTCCCCGACCGATTAATCGTTAGCTTATCAAGTCTTGTGCACGATAATTATTCGAGTTGTCCGGTAAGGATACGAGGTACTAACGTGTTCTAACTCGGTAACCGAACTATACCATGTTCTAACTCGAGGGATACTTCGAGAAGACCTATTTGTCACACTGTTGTTTAATCGCTCTCGCTGTTTTATTTTAGTTTATTTTGTTAATTAATTCGGTGGTGAGGATTCTCGGGCCGTGCTGAAATCTACGGATCCCGTTTGCTGATCGTACACTATAGTTGCTCGCCCCACCTGTTGATCAGGGTAAAACGATAGTTTATAATAAACGGTTTGTTATCATTGCTAGTTACTATCGTAGCGGAGTTATCCGTTCCTTAGACACAGTAGGTACCTGTTTGCTTTTTGTCAGTATGCAAATGGTCGGATATTATATTTAGAAGCCTCAGCCTTGGAAATGTTTTCGTTTCTGTGTTTGTTTAGGCCGAATCTGTTGTTATTCGGCGGGAGCTATTGTGTCCGAGTTTATAAAAGATGTTTTTTGTTTGAAGAGTTTTATTTTTTTCAGTCTAATAGATTAGATAGTGGTTGAAATGGGCACCGGTGTTGGCACTATCGTATATCAGCAGTTATGTAATGTCAGACTTGATAATTTAATTACCTGTAGACAGATTAGAAAAGCTTTACTTGTCTAATCTGTTTTGGACAAACTTGTTAATACTAGGTATAGATTTTTTCCCCCCTTTTGTACTCTGCTCTAGTAGTTGTGTGTAGAATTAATTTCTACGCTTTAATCGTAGATTTTATTAATCGATTAGGTATTGTAGTAAATCTGCACTATTTGTCCACTATTTTTTTTACCAAAAAACTATTGAATTTAACAAGATGGTACAACCGGAATCGTTTTTTAATATGTAATAAGAAACATATTACAAAAAAAAATTGCAGTAAATCGGACGATTAGAAATCGGTGGGCCAAATAGTGTAGATTTACCGGTATTATTGTTAGGTAAATACACCGATTAAAAGTATTTTTTTATCTATAAAATAAGATATTACTTAAATATAAGTATTATTAAAATATTTTGAAGTTATCTGTTGATAACATTTAAAGGAGCCGGTTAATAAGTTATTTATAATTTTAAACTAAATATAAAAGCAATGAAATTAATTGAATGCATTTAATTTGTTGGATTTGTTTGTTTGGTTCATTTACTCTGCCGGTTTCAAGAAGCCGGTTTAAAAATGACTAATAATTCCATTTGTCTGATTCAATAGTGTCATAAGAACTTAATGCCTACAAAATTATCGGACATTTACACTCTTAAAATAACTTTAAGAGATAAATTAAAACCTTTTATTTGAAAACATTTTGATAAGTCGAAGAACACTGTTTGAGTTAAGAAAATAACCTGTTGAAAGATTTATCAAATGAGAAAATAACTCCTATTTGGGCTTATTTGATATATTTGAAATAGTGTGTTTAGTGCGCTTGTAGCTCATGAAATGTCCGATAAGTGAAGTAATCGGTTGATAAAAGTTGAACAACTTTTGTTTTTGTAATCAGTTGTGTGTAATCGTATTTTCCTATCGCTGATAATGGTCCCTGAGCATGTTGCGATATGATTCATCTACATCTTTAGAAACCCAAAGTTTCACTTACACCCTGTGCTCCGTAATGTGTCTTGTTCTTTGTAAAACATGTTATAACCTTCTTTGGCTGTAGCACAAACCCAAATAAGAATGCTAGGCAAGTAGCTAGTCAAAGCAATTGTAGACTTGGCTATAAGGTACGGCCCCTTGGACTAATATGTCGGTAGATAGTACAAAACACTTTATGACTGCAGTTTTAGAGCTGCATTTAGCCACTTCCTGCAAATCTGCAGTTATCCGTACAGTAGAGAATTGCTTGGCGGCTCAATTTGGCTTGATCTATACACTTAAAAGATTATATCCCTTTGTCGATACAGTTCATTTTTGAGATTTATACTTTTGAAAGATTATATCTATATGATTAATACATTTTAGAGATCCCTCTATCTCCTTTTGTCTAAACAGTACCCTGACCCCAGACACTGCCACGGGACTTTTTTGTTTACCGAAATTAAAAACAATATCCCTAACGGGTTATCTTTGCTTTGTAGCTAATAATTCATAATATCAATGTAAAGTATAGATGCAGCATACAGATACCTTACAGGTGGGGTATTAACGCAATATTCATTCATGTCTTTTAAAAATATAATTAATTGTTTTTCTTAATTTATAGTTAAATTTATCACTTAATGTTATCATGTAAGCAACTATTTGTGTTACATTTGTCTTCGATATTATTTATTAATATCATACTATTTAAAAAGAAGTAAATAAAATAAAATTGTTCTTGAAATTATATTTACCAAAAAAAAAAAAATGCCGGTGAACAAAATTATAACTTTGAAATGGCGGTTTTTTTATTATCATATAATAGTCCTCAAGATATAAGCATTTAACGGTGGGAAAGGCTCTTGACAAATAAGG
>KZ651227.1:726111-742796 GCA_001010745.2 Gerris buenoi
AACAATAATAATAATAATAAATAAAATATTAAATAATGATAGTAGTGTTGTATTTCCCTTTCGACATTTTTAGAGTCTAATTTAGAATTTATAAAAAAATGACTTTTTAAATATTAAGCTACTTTTTATAAACTCGAAATTAGACTTCTTTTCTCTCTAGTAAAGAATTATTTATAATGTTGCTTAAAAATATGTATAGTTTTAGAATAAGTAACAATTATATATGTATTAAAAATATGGGAAAAAAATACTTTGTATGAATTAAGTAGTATATAGAAAATTACAATAGAAATTGTTGAGTAATTCAAGAATTTATGAAAAAGCTTGATAATGACCCAACGAGGAGTTTAAATATCGCCAAATATTAAAATAATGAGATCTTAAAGGTTTATTATTTACTAGCCGTTATGCCCGTGAAAACGGGCAGAATAAAATATAGTCAAAAAAAGAGATAGTTATAATTAAAATATTTAAATAGATATATTATACTGTTTAAATAGAAAGTTTTATGCCATCCGAATCATTACACAGGCGTAGCACATCGGTAGCGTTTCCGCCTGACGCACAGGAGGTCATAGTTTCAATCCCAGCTTATGGCTCACCAATTTTTAACGTTATAAATCATTTAGAGGTGAGTTGTCGCCGTCGCCGTCGGGACTCTACTCGATTATATAAAAGATAATATAATAATAATATAATAAATAAATAATATAAATGACTATTACATAACTAAACATTAGACAGTGGGTATAATGTGGTGCGAGAAATCCAACCTTGGTCTTTCGTAGCAATAAGCATAGAAATATTTTTCTTTCAACAATATCCATTTTTGGCATTTTGGGAGAGGGTACTTCTTCCACCTTTTTGACAGGATTACCCCCCATGACAATATTAATAAACTTTTCCTCTGTTTTGGAAGTTACTAATTTTTTTTTTCCATTTGTTAAAGAACTGTAGTAGTTGGGGAAGCAGGTTCAGTGAAATGACTAGTGAGCCTCTCTACAGTATTGTAATGTAAAATAAGGGTTTTGTGAAACTCATGTTGATTAATTTTAGTGAGGGTGAAAATGAGACCGCTAGGTGATTACCTGATGTTTGACATTTTTGTTTACCTGATTGCAACTTGCAACGGCCTGAACTTGAAACCGTCGAAATCTTGTGCGTGGGTCCACCCCTATTATAATTTTAGAGTTCCCTGCTGTCATTAAGACTCTTCTTTTCTTAACGATACTTTAGGCTCGTTTAATAACGCTATGGCTTAACTTAATTGTTTAGAGTGAGAAGCAAAGTTGATCGACGCTGATAATGATCAAATGGTTGTTTATTAACATATTATCTATTACGGTGTTTTGACAATGAAGTGTTACTCTTAACGGTACTTCTTTAGATTGTTACTCCCCTATGTTGTTTTAGAATATAAATGACTTTGTCTAAATAACTATTAGGACAAAGGAATATCACTCTTGATTTTGTATAAGGGGAGTAACAGTCTATAAAAATAACATTCCATACGCCTTTAGATTTTTACTCCCCCTCTGTGTTTTTATAAGGGGAGTAACACTCTAAAGAAGTACCCTCTTAACCAAGCTTTACTTAATTTAAGTTATTTAACAGTGTTAGAAATAAGTTTTACCACTTACTTTAATTTTTTTTTTTTAAATAATTCAAATTACAATTATCAATAACTACGGGAGACATACAGTGAAAAATAGACCCCCGCACCGGGACTCGAACCACGGGACCTCCTATTAATCCGGTGCGGGGGTCTATTTTTTCTCTGTATGTCTCCCGTAGTTATTGATAATTGTAATTTGAATTATTTAAAATTTAATCTTTCCGTAGTATGAAAACTACCAAAAACTGAAAAATTGATTTTTTTTTTTTTTTTTTTTTGATAAATTGAATTGTTGATAAGGTCAGTTGAATGAGATACTGGTATTTTAGTGATAGAAACCTTATAGCAACCTGGTTTACATGTAGTTATTTTTCACATTTTTATATCTAGAAAAAAAATGTTATGTTGCCTTTTAAATAGCTTATTTATGCCACGTAGCATACACAGACTTGTCAAGGTTGAATTGTGATAAGACTGACTTTGAAATGACTATCAATATAATTACCTTACATAAACCGTTGCTTTTAGTTTCAAACAGATAACATTCAAATTAACTAATGAAAACTAGTTGTTTCATTCTCAATGAATAGTCAATTTATTGTAATTCATTGTTTGTTTGTTGTTGTTGTTTTTTTATAAAATATATATATTTTGTTCTGATTAAGTGTTGGTTATTTTTGTTAAACTGTTAAGACAAGTATAATTGTTTTTTTCTCATGCTTTACTATTTAATTTTTCCGGCCTTTACACCTAGTATTAATAAATCAAATGTTAAAGAATAGTGCTGTTATAGAACATGCATGTGTTGAGGAGTTCTCAACTTATCAACTACTAGTGAGGTCATTATTGCCTTTGATATGCTAAGATTTAAATGTTGACTTATTTTTGTTTCTTATCTCTGAGGCACTTGAAGTTTTATTTTTATTTCTATTAAACGATACTGTAGTATGTATTTTTTTAGCATTTTATATTAATTCTATTTTTATTTAGAATTTTTAAGACCCGGTAATCGATTACCGATACTTATTCTGTTAACTAAGGTTAACACTACTCATTAGAACAATAGTTGATAAAGCGATTTAATAAGAGTGGCCCGTATATGTTTTGTTAATTTATTTCCACGAGCTGTTGAGTTGTATTTTTTTTTTTCTTCAATAGTTAATTATACTATTTATCTTTCCTTTATTTATTTAGTTAACTAGGCATTATGTGAGTAAACCGATTTTTATTTGACACCTAATTAAAAGAACCTCCCAAAAAAAGGCTCCGAGGGAAGATATTTTCTTACATATTATTTTTTACCTGTTTATGGATGAATTTTATTTATTTTACAAATTCTTTCGCGACCCTAAGTTTGAGAATCGCCGCTCTAGAGCATTAACACAGTGATTCGTGTTTCTATTCCTAGAGGCAAGTAGTATTTTTATCTGTCGTTTATCCTTCCTCTTAATTAATGGAAACTTATAGGAAGCCCGTGGTTCGAATCCCGGCACTGGAGTCTATTTTTCCTCTTTCTGTCTCCCAATGTTAATAATAATTATAATTTGATTTAAATTAAAATTTAAACTTCCCGAAATGTAGTATGAATACTACCAAAAACTGAAAAATTGAATTTCTAATTGATTGTACTAGTACTAATTGGGTACTTTATTATTATAAGCGTTATTTCTCGGTCTAGTTCTATCGTTGTAAATGGTGACTCGTAGACTTGTGGAAAATTGAAAGCTTAATTCGGGACTGGGTATCGTTATCGACAGAGGAAAGTGTAGCTTAGTTGGTTACAGCGTCTATACTGGAAATATAGGAGGCGCTGGAGTCTATTTTTCTCTGACTGTCTCCGGTTGTTAATAATAATTATAATTTGATTTAAATAAAAATTTAAACTTTCCGTAGTATGAATACTACCAAAAAGACTAACAGTCCATTCTGTGCTACATGGCGACTCACCGAGCCACTAGGCTCCAAGCGAGGTAGCTTCGGTGTGCCCGTAGCCTTACTTTTTAACTGCAATAAGCCTCTAATACAACTTTACAATTGCGTATGCCATTTTTTTTTATTTTTTTTTTTTATTTTAAAGAGGGATAATAATTAAAAATTTAAACTTTATGGAATTTTCCAGTTGATTTTGGCCTATTTCTGATTAAACACAAAAACCGCTGGTAAAGAAGTACCCTATCATTTTGATTAGTGAGTGAGTGAGTTTTGTCACTTTATATATGTATGATTGCTATACTTTTTTTCAAATTTAAGAATGATTCAAGTTTGAATTACATAGTAAAATAAATAATAATTACACACTAAAAGGCAGGAGATTTTGTGTCAGAGCATCTTGTGAACCTCTCTACTTTGAAAGCTACACATACATAACATCCTTTCATTGATTTCATTTACAGCATTTATCGAGTAGTTAATTTCTAATTAGTAAATGTATGTATCAGAAATCTGTATTAATATGTATATATATCCTGCCCTTAAAATAACATAACCTACCCATTGTGGGTGCCTCGCCAAGTGCCAATTTGCCATAAATAAGGAGATTATTTTTTATTTCTATCTTGGTTTCACGTGAATATATTACAGTGTATAATACGAAAGAAGATACGCGTTGACAGCGGGGGAAAGTTTGACACATTGTGGGGAGAGCCAATGAGAGCTCAAGATTTTGGCGGGCAGTAGGTTGAGCCAACTAGGTAAAAATAAAAATCTCTAGTGGAGGGGCATGGCCTTTGGGATAACCGTTTAAAACAGACCTAGTGGCTTTATTTTTACCCTAACATAGGTTGGCCATTCTGAGTGTCATCTGATTGCCCGCGCTGTCAACACGTCTCTTCTTTCGTATTATACACTGTAAGAAAAACCGTAGAGAGCACTTTTGGCTTGTTTTATTCTGTTAATGGCAATAAAAGCGCGTCTACACTATCCAATTTGACTTGGACCAAGTAACTTTGATCGAATCCACTTGGTCAAAGTAAAAACGAATTTTTGATGTAGTGTTTACATGATCCAAGTATACTTGGTCTAAGTAGGGGAACTTGTCAAAAAAGTCATTAAGATGCAAAGGAATAAAAACAAAAATTTAAAAGAAATAAAAGCTGTCAATAACCTTCTTAACAAATCCGTCACAACTATTCACGTCTTTTTTCATTTTTGACAGCTTTCTTGTCATAATCATATGGTTGACGCCATCCAAGTCTACTTAGATCAAATAACGTCCAACACAACTTGGATGTCCAAGTTGACTGTGATAACCTGTTTACATGATCCAAGTAGCGTCAACATAGAGTCAAAACTGATTCGGTCCAAGTTAACTTGGATCGTGTCCCGGCTTAAAAGTCTTTATTTGTTACTAATTGAAATGTTATTTTGTACACAGGTAAACAATGTCACATCACAGTGATGATACCATGCTCATGGCGAGCAGTGACTCCTTCTGGGAGCCTGGAAATTACAAAAGGACCACTAAAAGGATAGAAGACGGTTACAAATTGTGCGGAGATATTTTAACGTTATTACAAGAACGCTCTGACATCGAAAAGAACTATGCTAAAAGTTTAAAAACTTGGAGCAAGAAATGGCACGAACTTATTGAAAAAGGTTTGTTAATTTTTTTTTTTAAAGATATAACATTACTTCTAATTACAATGGAACACATTAAATATACCGTAACCATGTGCTTGAATTTTAACTCACAGAAAATGAAGAATTAAATATAACAGACAGATTTAACAAAAACAAACTCCTTTTAGACCGTCAGTACAGAGTGGAGATGTAAGACTTAGGTTTAGTTTCAATCTAACAAACAGTGTAATGAAAATTAGCCATTTTTAAAATGACATTTATTAGTACTGGCCCCAAACTGTATAATACGTTATTACTTTTATTTACTTATTTGAACATTTAATCCGTTTAGGCCCTGAATACGGTACGATGGAAGCTGCTTGGAAAGGAATGCTAGCGGAAGCCGATAGACTCTCAGATTTGCACATTAAAGTTAGAGATAACTTATGTTCAGAAGTCACTCAGAATATTAAAACATGGCAGAAAGACACATACCACAAAGTAAGTTGACGTGCATCTTTTTAAAATATATCAAGTACTTTTAGATTTGCTGCTCTATTTGTAGGGAATTTAGTTAATAATTATCTAGTTTCCGATTTGTTAAACAACCCGATGTAAATATAATTCAGTCAAATCATATTGTTCTGATTAGTAAGTTGATTATAATGTTTGTTGTAATGTTACAGAGTATGATGCAAATTAAAGAGAGAAAAGAAATGGAAGATGCGTTTAAGAAAGCGCAGAAGCCTTGGACCAAGTTGCTTGCCAAAGTCAACAAAGCTAAACAGGATTATCACAACGCTTGTAAAGTGGAAAGATCTGCTTCTAATTTGGAACGTAATGCTAGCGGAGATTCTTCTTTGTCCTTGGACCAGGTAAATATATTACTCCGCCGGTTCAAGCCTACTCTTTATCTGTAGTGGACGTTCTTAAGCCTGTTTATCGAGAGACCAAAATTATAATGCTTTCCCAATAATTTTTTTTTTTTTGCGTTGAAAAGGTAAAATTAAGTTAGGATCAAAGGCTCTAACATACTTTGCTAGCAGAGCTTGGTCAACAGTCAGGCAGAGCTTGGTCAACAGTCAGTATCACTTCTAGCCTCTCAAATTTCCACAGTTTTTTTTTAAAGTTTACTCGAATTTATCAAATCACTTAAAAGTTACCTTACATCAAATTTTTATTTAATTTATTATTTTTCACCTAACAGTGTTATAAGCGACGATATCTAAATAAATAATTCTAGCAAACAGGGTAGTTTAAACTGACTATGGTTCTGATGTGAAAACTGGACAAACAACTTGTTAGAGGTAGAAGACTTCATCCGTTATGTTGAAGCACCGACACCGTTATGTCGTCTTGTTCATTAAGTTTCACATTATTTTTTTTCTGTCACAGCTTTTTCAAACGACATATATTTTTTTAGGTGAAAAAAATGCAAGATCGTGTTGCTAAAACAAAAGAAGACGTTCAAAGAGGAAAAGAAAAATACGAAATATCGTTGCAGGAGCTAAATAATCACAATCCCAAGTACATGGAAGAAATGAAGGCAGTTTTCGACAAGTGTCAAATCATGGAAGCTCAGCGACTACAATTTTTTAAAGATACACTATTTTCTATTCAAAAATGCTTAAATATATCTCGTGATCCAACGTAAGTTTATGATTTATTAATATTTTGTTAACGATGCAGCTAGGGTACAACATTTAAACTCATTTTTAAGATGCATTACTGATACGATTACGGAGTAGTCAGAGATTTTTTCAATATCGATGTTTCAAACTTATCACAGTAGAACCTCGATAAGAAGTGTCTCAGGGGGATTGGGTAAACAATCTTGATATCAAGATGCTCTTTTTGATGAGGGTCGTGTTATAGAGGTTAATAGAATGTTGGGAGCAGGGTGGGGTGGGTTTTTCAAGACTAGACTTGTTCAAGGTCGACCCATTCCTGTATAGAGGTTGAGTTACTCTGTGAAATGGAAAAAAATCCGTGTTTGGATAATAATAGTCGCCTTATAGAGGTTAATTTAACATTATGTGTTATGGCAATCTCAAGGGGGATTTGAAAATTGCACTTGTAATTGAGGTTTTTGTGTTATCGAGGGTCGTGTAAGCGAGGTTCTACTGTATATGGATCATTCTCAAGGGAGTTGCAAATGACTCCACCAGAATTCATAAAATCTGTGAAGCTGTCTTCTGAACACCTAGAATTATTAGACTCCGGCCTTACTAACCTACACTATATAGTTACATATCATACATAAAAAGTGTGCTGAATCGATTATGAAATAACTTGTAAGCTGCAGGGAATTGATTTTAGTGCTATACCCTGTAAAAATTGTATCCAAAACTGGTACAGTCCATGGGATTTCTTTGAAGAAATATCTTGTCACCCTACACGAAATGGCAATACTGTCTGCAAGAAATATCTCAATCAATATACGAGGTGCTACCACAAAAGTTCCCGAACTCTATGTGTCACTTTTCTAACGACTGTAGTGCATCGATTTGCCGCTAGGTTTCAGTGCTAGTCCTTCTCCCAAACCCATCCTATCATTTTCACATTTGTTTACGTTCTTTTGTCTTATCAGTGAGGTGATATCTGTGTTACTGTTAGTTGTGCTCTGCGATAGCGTAATGAGCGATTTGAAAGAGCAACACATTTGCAACAAATTTTGTTTCAAGTTCGGGAAAACGGCGACTGAAACTAACCAAATGCTTCTAGAAGCATTTGGTGATGAAGTCATGGAAAAAAACCCATGCCTTTGAATGGTTTAAGAGGTTCAAGAATGGAAGGACGAGTGTGGAAGACGACGAGCGCTCTGGGCGTCCTTCAACTGGAATCAACGACCAAAACATCCAAACTGTGCGTGAAACAATTCTCCGACACCGTCGACAATCAATTCATGAGGTCTGTAACAAAGTTGGAATGTCCTATGGCACAGTCCGAAGAATTTTTGCGGATGAACTTGTGATGCGCAGAATTGCTGCCAAATTTGTTCCCTGTCTGTTGACATGTTCAAAAGCAAAATCGTCTTCTCATTTGCCAAGAACTGATAACACGTGCCCAAAATTGTGAAAACTTCCTTTCTTCCATCATTACGGGTGACGAGTCATGGGTGCACGGGTATCATCCCAGTGGAAAACTCCGTCCTCGGAGCATTGCTCTTTCAAATCGCTCATTACGCTATCGCAGAACACAACTAACAGTAACACAGATATCACCTCACTGATAAGACAAAAGAAGGCAAAAAAATGTGAAAACGATAGGAGGGGTTTGGGAGAAGTACTAGTACTGAAACCTAGTGGCAAATCGATGTACTACTGTAGTTGAAAGAGTTACACACAGAGTTCAGGAACTTTTGGGTAGCACCTCGTATGTATAAGTATCGAGAAATTCTACTCGGAATTTGGAACTTAATGTGAGTTGAATTATAAAGGATGTATTTATCGGTATATTACATTTGAAAGGTACCGTTAAATCGATAAATATAGATGTGTATGTGTAGTCTCTTTTATTATTTTTTACGTATAGTCTCTCTTTTATTTTTTACCTATAGTCTCTCTTTTATTTTTTACCTATAGTCTCTTGACAACCATATAACTACTAGGCCTTGCATTAAATATATTTTTCCCGCTGGCATGCGAATCTTTGTTAAACCGTTTATTAACCTGTATGTTCCTTTTTTCAGACTTCCTCAAATTTACGATGAGTTCTCGCATACTGTTGATAACGCCGACCATGAAAAAGACCTGAAATGGTGGTCTAACAATCACGGTGTCAACATGGCTATGAATTGGCCTCAGTTTGAAGTAAGTAATGTTTTACGCAACATTTACCTCACCGTCATGTTTACCTTAAAGATTCATCGATTTATTTTCCTATTAAAGCCTGACATGATCCTGTGTTATGTATGAGAGTTTTGTTACTTTGTCTTAGCAATTTGCATCATTTTTTTATTATTATTAATATAGTTTTTTTTTGTTTTTTAATGCTGTTTATATGATTTTTTTTTATTTACTTTTGTCCGAATTGTTGGTGCTCAGCCTACAAACATGTTAATGCTAAAAAATAAAAAAAAATAAAAATAAGACCAGTCTTATTATTTACAGAATTAATATTAGGTGCAAATGATTTTATAATTCTGCCTTTCTCTAAACAAAAGACTTTTCTAAATTATTGCATGAAATGTAAGCTTTTACTTTGCCTACATGTCTTGTGTATCCAGTAACTATGAACTCTATTATTTTACGGTTCAGTTTGATAAATTTTAACATCAAAATAAAAATAAAAAATCAAATACGATTTTGTATCTCTATTAACTTGAAGACTTCAATTTGATAGAACTAGCGTAATTGTTTACAAGAGGAACTTTTAATGTCGCTTTAATTGGTAAATGATGCCGATTTTTTTTCGTTATTAGTGTATAGATTAGAGCATGCTTAAATAGTTATAATTTCTCCTGTCAGGAATACACGGAAGAGTTTCGGGACATTGCTAAAGGAAAATCAAAGGATGCTATTCCAGCTGGAAATATTACTCTCATCAACCAGAGGCCAGTTAGGGAAGATATTCATGTATGTCTTTTATTATTTTACTTTCATTTTTTTTTTAATTATACTATATAATTATATTTTAACACTTTTACTCTTTATTTTATTTTCATTATCACTGACAGCTTTCACTTAATAGTAGGCGCTACACTATTAATCCGTTTGATCAAAACAGGGCGTCTAGCCTATTGACACGTGCTTCAAGCAGCCTTGATACGCATCAAGCATACTATCGTCTTTTCGCCAAAACTCATTTGTAGCGGAGTTTTCGACTAGTGAACTGCTCCTCCTGGACTGTAGTGAACCATTATTGGGGAGATACCATGGTTTCTAATCAGGATTTAGGGTTCCTCGTCTTGACAGTTTTTACTCTCATGCGGAAAAAAAGATCCAAAGGAAACGACGCTGGTCGAAGGAGAGGAACTTTCCACAACTCCGGATAATTATGATATAAATCAATGAGGAGGCTAATAAATTCTCAATCGCCATTATTTGTCTTCGATGTGGTACTGGTGTCGAGCAAGTGACTGACGGAATGCTTGATCAAAATTTCTCTAGACTATCAAGCGCTCCGTCCAGCTTTCAAACTTTCCATCAATCACAGTCAAGGCTTGACTCAAGCGTCACACCGGTTCGTAGACTATCAACCGCTCCATCCAGCTTCAAACTCTGTCCATTCAAACTTTCCATCAATCACAGTCAAGGCTTGACTCAAGCGTCACACCGGTTCGTAGACTATCAACCGCTCCATCCAGCTTCAAACTCTGTCCATTCAAACTTTCCATCAATCACAGTCAAGGCTTGACTCAAGCGTCACACCGGTTCGTAGACTATCAACCGCTCCATCCAGCTTCAAACTCTGTCCATTCAAACTTTCCATCAATCACAGTCAAGGCTTGACTCAAGCGTCACACCGGTTCGTAGACTATCAACCGCTCCATCCAGCTTCAAACTCTGTCCATTCAAACTTTCCATCAATCACAGTCAAGGCTTGACTCAAGCGTCACACCGGTTCGTAGACTATCAACCGCTCCATCCAGCTTCAAACTCTGTCCATTCAAACTTTCCATCAATCACAGTCAAGGCTTGACTCAAGCGTCACACCGGTTCGTAGACTATCAACCGCTCCATCCAGCTTCAAACTCTGTCCATTCAAACTTTCCATCAATCACAGTCAAGGCTTGACTCAAGCGTCACACCGGTTCGTAGACTATCAACCGCTCCATCCAGCTTCAAACTCTGTCCATTCAAACTTTCCATCAATCACAGTCAAGGCTTGACTCAAGCGTCACACCGGTTCGTAGACTATCAACCGCTCCATCCAGCTTCAAACTCTGTCCATTCAAACTTTCCATCAATCACAGTCAAGGCTTGACTCAAGCGTCACACCGGTTCGTAGACTATCAACCGCTCCATCCAGCTTCAAACTCTGTCCATTCAAACTTTCCATCAATCACAGTCAAGGCTTGACTCAAGCGTCACACCGGTTCGTAGACTATCAACCGCTCCATCCAGCTTCAAACTCTGTCCATTCAAACTTTCCATCAATCACAGTCAAGGCTTGACTCAAGCGTCACACCGGTTCGTAGACTATCAATCGCGCCATCCAGCTTCAAACTCTGTCCATTCAAACTTTCCATCAATCACAGTCAAGGCTTGACTCAAGCGTCNAAAAAAAAAAAAAAAAAAAAAAAAAAAAAAAAAAAAAAAAAAAAAAAAAAAAAAATTGTTGAATTATTTTTTTAATTTACGGATTTATCTTAATTCTATGATGGAAATTTATTGACGTTGATTTAATGCTTAAGAAGGACAAGGTCTTAATGAAATTTATCTCAAAGGTTTATTTCAATTTACGGCGGTATTTAGACCACCTTTCGGCAAAAATAATAATTTTACATTACTTTTTTAAAAGTCAATACAGTTTTTTTTATAAGTTTTGGTACTACTTTTATGTCGGCAAATCTTCAATCTCAATAAGTGCATCATGATTATTATTAGCGCTATATTTTCATAACGGATTTTTATAGGGTTATAAATTAGTTGAACTACGTTTATCATCTTGATTCGTATTATTATCCGAGATGCATGAAACTTAATTTTGTGTTAATTTATTATTTTTGCATGCCACTACTATTACGGATTTTACTTTTTGTTAATGCTAATATGGCTGGTAAACGAATGCTACTAATTGTTTCCTTTTTATTAACTTAGGTCATGTTTAATTACATTGTTATAAAAGTAAAATGTTTATTTTATAATTCTGTGTTAAAAAGATGACTTTGTTTTACTAAAAGGTTATTCGTGATAATGGTTATATTCAGTAGAATCCCGATATATCGTATCTTCAAGGGGTCCAAGAAAAAATATCATTTATCGAGTAGTTCACTAAATCGGCATTATGAAATATTGATGGTAAAAAAATAAAAATTGATGTAATAATTAAGACTTGTAATTTATTTTGCACATAAAAATACACTGTGTATGATCATTAAAAAAAAATAAAAATGTACTTGGTTTAAAAAAATTATAAAAATTAGTTTGTTTTTTTAATTAAACCCATTTGTTCGGGTGTTATCCA
Source organism: Gerris buenoi (assembly GCA_001010745.2). Classification (NCBI taxonomy): domain Eukaryota; kingdom Metazoa; phylum Arthropoda; class Insecta; order Hemiptera; family Gerridae; genus Gerris; species Gerris buenoi. The sequence continues at coordinate 738,416 of KZ651227.1, forward strand.
TAGCATTTTATCCGAGTAGAACAGAAGGAGATAAACAATCAAATCTTGGAAAAGGGTCCCTTTCTTTCATATATGTTTAACCGCGATTTTTCTCAGAATTATAAGAGTTATTCCTTCATCTAGGCTGTCCAGGAATTACATTTGGTTTGGACACAATCACTCTCTCCCCCCTGAGTCTTTGTTTAATGCCGATCAAACGTCATGCGAGAGTTCTAATTTTTTCCCTGAAGAATATTCCCTCCAATAGGTTTCTTTGCAATTCGGAATTAATAAAAACCATTTAATTAACGCTTCCTCTAATTGTAGTGAAGTCTGAACTGTTGTTATTATTATTTTTTTATTTATTTTTTTTTTTTCTGAGTACCTAGAGTAAAACAACAGATATAGGTAGTGAAAAAGCAAAATCTTGGAAATGGCCCCCTCCATTCATACGTTTTATCGGGATTATTCTCAGAATTATACGAGTTATAAGACGTTTGTGTTCACCTCGAAAGGGAAAAAACTACGTCATACTAAGAGGACCGAAATGCATTGGTTTTATACCAATTATCGAGATTTTTTCAAGGGACTGGCAATAATATACGATTTATCGGGATATACGATATAACGGGATACGAAATACCGGGATTCTACTGTATTGTATGCTCATACATCTAAGCCTTTCGATGCATCAATCACCCGTTAGTCAATCTCTAGTTGTTGTTTCAACAATATTTAATTGTTACATTCAAATAGTTGGAGGTATTAAGACAAGTCTGTTAAATCGGTCTCTGTATTACATCCTTAAATTAATAAAACATAGAAAATTACAAAAAAAATAAATAAAAAAATAGAAGACTGAGTATAATTTGACATTTTATGTTTAAAGAAATTTATTAATTATCAGTCTTATTTCCTCTTTTTTCAGGATTCTAAGATATTTTTCAGTAGTACGATGAAAAAATACAACCTAATGATAATCATAAAGTTAGCTAATATTACACAGTTGGGCCTATTACACAGGGTGTATCATTTTTTAAAAAATCATTTTTTTTAAATTTTATTTTATCTTATAAAATCTGCACTATTATTGACTTTCACTGTACTCATTGAATTACATATAAAAGCAATAGTTTGTTTTATTTAAATTTAAATTGTTCAGCACTGGATTTATACTCTTTTAATTTTCAACTCACCTTTTTTATTATTTTCATATTTCTTTAATTGTTAAAAAAAATATATGTATTGTCTTCTTTTGTGAATAATTCCCCCCCCCCCCCCCCTATTTGTAGGATATCAATTTTTTTTTTTTTTTTAGAACACTTGAACATTACATATAAGTACACTTACTTTAGACAATTTATTTAAATTTATTTCAATTTAGTTGTGATACTTGAACGAAGTAAATTTCCTCCAATTAAAAGACTTAACCTACTTCTCTTCCAAAAAAACCAAATGATTATGTATTATTTATTGTGATGATTTATTTTAGGATTATTCACCTCCAAATTCAAAACCTGCAACTCAGAAGAAAGTGGCCAGCACTGGTCCGGCACCAAGTGAGAACGAAACACCAGATATCAAAACAGAAGCTAGAAAATCTCCTGACAAATCTGATTCTACTCCAACCAACACACAGTCAGTATTTATATGTATATATATATAAGTCATCAGCTTCTACTTATCACTTGTTTCCAGAATAGAAACACCAGCAATTAGTGTTTCTGTAGAAAACTAGGGGAAGGTTACTGTCTTTATCAGATGTTGAACTCTGTTCCAAAAACTGTTGTCATTCCCTTATCAGTTTTTTTCTTTTTATCAAAGAATGATACAAAGTACATATAATTCTTTTATCTCTGTTTAGTTGTGTAGAAAGTGATTCTTTACGTACTTATATTCATTGCGCTTGCTCGTTCATAATTCTTCTTTTTTTTCCTCCCTAATGCAGTAAAAAAGAAGAATTCTTCACCTTAACGCACAATTAGCGAGTTTGTTTACATTTAACAAAACTAATTTGCTGTTTGTTTAATTAAAGTAACTGTTTATATCGAGTTTTTGGTGAAAAAACAATGAGTGGATTCAAGTGATTATGTCGAAAATGAGGAGAATAATACCCCTCCCTAAATAATTGATTCGGCACAAAATACAACTAATGAATTAATGACATTTTTATCAAAAGAGAAATACGAACTTACGTAGAGGAAATTTATTATAGGTTTGTTCCAACGACACTCCAAACTAGTTTGAAACTGTCCGACGCATGAGTATCGGACTAAAATTGAACTCCTGTTGCTAATGCGCATGCGTCGGACAGTTTCTAACTAGTTTGAAACTGTCCGATGTGTGCTCATCGGACGAAAATTGAACTCCTGTTGCTAATATATCATAATATATCCTAATATATATATCATAATATATCCTGTTGCTAACATTGACATTTTGGTAGTGGTAGAGCATTGGCTAAGAACAGAGCAGCTACTTTCAATGCAATTTTTGGATTTCACACTGAGATCTTCTTACTGCAGAGAAGTCCACATCCATGGTGGGACTGCTATTTTCGTGCGAAACAATGTTAAAGTGAAAGCTGTGCCAGTCGAATCAATAGAAATGGACTGTGAACTAGCCGCTATTGAATTACCTGATTCTAATATAATTATTGTTGCAAGCTACAGATCCGATAGAGGAAACAAAACGAATTATGTTGAAACCATCTCACACAACCTAGACCAGTTGAATAAATCAAAAAAGAAAATACTAATGGTAGGTGACTTTAACTACTCTTTTAATGCCGAGACAAATGAGACAATAAGATTAGTAAATACTTTCTTAGAACACAACATGATCAAACTTGTAACCGAACCGACAAGAGGGAAAAATTGTCTAGATAATATCTTCACAAATATAGAAGGAGTATCCTATCAGATAGCTGGCCAAACAGCTGATTATGTAGACATTAAAATAAGCATTGAAAAAATTGGACAGAACAATAAATGTGAGTACCAAGTGATACTCCCTTATACTCAATCGGGACTACAAGCCTTTGGAAACTTACTCTCCGAGACATATTGGGAACCTATTTTTCAAGCAGGCCCTTTTAATGAACAAGTAACTACCTTTGTTAACAAAGTAAAATAACACCATGACTACTGTTTTCCACTGAAAAGAATAAGGATTGATCGAAATAACTTAAGAAAACGTCTACCATTTTACACTGCCGAACTTGATGAAATGAAGAAAAGCCTTGTAGATCTCTTTGATTTGAAACAAGCTCTTGGAGGAGTTTTTGTCAAAAAATATAAACAAGCAAAGATAAATTACAGGAAAAAAGTAAAAATAACTAAAAATGAATACTATGCAAAACAAATAGAAGGAACATCGAATAAAGCAAAAGTATGCTGGGACATAATTAACCGATACAGAGGTAAAGATAAAAAAGCCACTACAATGCTAGATCCAGATAAAGTAAACTCCTATTTCATAAATTCTGTAAGGGAAATAGCCGAATCGACTAACAGTAATAAGGAAGAAGCTCTTAGTCTACTGACTAAATCTACACCTTCACCTACCACATCACTAACTAGATTCTCACTGCAAGGTATTACAGCTCAGGATATCATAAAAATAGTCACTGCCATGTCAAATTCTAAAAGCAAAGATGTATACGGTCTTTCCAATCATCTTGTCAAGCAAATTATTTATCTGATCTCAGAACCCATGACCTTTATAATAAACAGAAGCCTAAGACTGGGAATTTTTCCAGACGCCTTTAAAGTGTCTAGAATTGTACCAGTCTACAAAAAAGGAGACCCGTCTCTACCGAGTAGCTACAGGCCTATAACTATCATTCCTGCTTTGTCTAAAGTCCTAGAAGTAATCATAAATAAAGAAATACAATTATATTTTGAAAACAATGGTTTATTATCAATATCACAATTTGGCTACAGAAGTGAAAAATCAACTGTTGATGCAGTCCGATCAGCTGTAGAGTTTATACTTCAAGGATTCGAAGATAAAAAGGTCACTCTTTTGGCCTGCTGTGACCTCACCAAGGCGTTTGATCTTCTCCCACATGACCTTTCAACAGAAAAATTACAATACTATCAAATAAAAGGAGAAGCGTTACAAATATTAATGAGCTACTTAAGTGGACGCAAACAATGTGTAATTATAAAAGGAAAAGGTTCAACTTACCTTGTAGTTGTCCAAGGCATACCTCAAGGATCACATGTAGGCCCCACCATCTTCCTGGTTGATGCTAATGACTTGCCCGCACACTTGGAAAAAAAGTTTGAAAAAAACTCGATAAAACAAGATAAAGACAAAAAGAAAAATGAAAAACCAATAGATAAAAATAAAATAGTTATGTACTGTGATGACACTAACCTCATGACTCAAGATACTG
>KZ651228.1:940-62050 GCA_001010745.2 Gerris buenoi
TACATTCTTCTTCTGCTGAGGGGGGGTGTCAAAAATTTCTGTGGCAACCACTACCCACTCTATGTTAACCCCTGCATTAGTTTTTATTTCATTTTCTCTATTTATTGATTTTTTACCTTACTATGACAGATGTTTAATTATTCCCAACACACCTAACATTTATTGTTTTTGACTAATTGCAATAAGGTGTCCAATAATTATATTTATTTTTTTATGATCCAGATTATTTAAACCATTTAACGCATCTTCCAATCAAGGAACATACCTCTGTCAGAATAAAGTATACCAAATAAGATTAAATGATTTAAAAGTTTTTTTTTGTGGATACAAATGCCAGCGGGCCTGGCCGAGTCTTGCAAGAGGCTTCTACCCTAGGCTTAAGGAAAAGAGCTGTGGAGTGCCAAGGTGGTTGGATCCCATGAGGATTTGGTTCAGGAATTTTAAACTCACAGCTATATAGTCACGTGGACACCCATCCAACGACTGACTGCATCCGCTACTTAACTTGACCAATTTCTCAATCAGTCGAGTTAAGTAGCTTCGGGCGTTGTCAGTTGTTGGATGGGAATCCATCTGACCATTACAGGCTACCCAAGCCCCGAAGTATAAATATTAAAACACACTTACTCTTTCTGATTTATACAAATGTGATTGGGTCATTGTATATGATGACCCCACATCTCTCTCATTCATTGTGTGTCCTTCCTAAAAACAAAAGCAAATAATAATAATAATTACCATCAATTTTATTTTAAGTGAACAAACTCTTTTTAAATAGATAAAATGTACTGATTGAATCAATAGTCTTTTGATTATAAATATCTAACTCATGCAAACTAATTTAATGACTGTAGAAGTTTACCCGGAGAATTTAGGGAGAAGTTTTATCTCTAATATGTTTTATTTTTAATTAAAAACACTATCACAATAAAACAAATGTTATGATTCCCAGATAACCATGAGTAAAATCTTTAAAAAAAAATCTGTTGAAATTGGTACTGTAGATTTTGAGATTTCCTTTAATGTGCATAAATATAGTGTTATATCTTTATATAATATTATAGACAATCTGTTGTAAAATAATGTCTCAAGCAGTAACCATTGCTCTAGATTCTAGATCAAACCCTATAAAACCCTTGTAGATCAAACCCTTTAAAACTTTTGTAGATCAAACCCTTTAAAACTTTTGTAGATCGATCCCTATAAAACTCTTGTAGATCAAACTCTATAAAACTCTTGTAGATCTAACCCTATAAAACTCATTAAATCAAAACCTATAAAACTCTTGTAGATCAAACCCTATAAAACTCTTGTAGATCAAACCCTATAAAACTGTAGATCAAACCCTATAAAACTCTTGTAGATCAAACCCTACAAAACTCTTTAAAACCATAAAGCCACTTCTTTTTTTAAAATAAATTGTTAAGTATATTTAATACTATAGGTTTTGCTGTCAACCCAATTATAAATGCATGCAATGTTTCGTCTTTTTATATTTTAAGAGTATAGATACGTATAACATTATATGTGCATTGAAATACTTGAAAATACTCACATCTACACTGCATAGAGTGTGCTTGCCATAATGGCTACTGTACAAACTCTTTGTCGGTGGGTGTATAGTAGTCTCATCGTACGATCTCGCTTGAGATACAGATCTGGTGAAAAAAAGGATACGTATATTGAATACATCACACAATTACATTGAAATTATATAATTTAATACATTTAAATTGAACTCATACTTACAGTATATCAGTTCTGGCTGAATCTAATAATTCAGCTTCGAATGTTGGTGGAGCTGGTATTCCCAGCACTATTGAACTGAAATTTAAAAATACAGAGTCAATAATTAATATTGTAGGATTAGTTTTAAATTGATTATTTTTAATTAGCACCACTTGTATATTTCAATATCATTATCATTTTTTTTTCTCTCAATATTGTTTCTCAAAGACATTTATAGTTTTGTGTGTTATAGAAATACTTTTCATGTAATATTGTTCTCTTCTTTTTGTCAACACCTTTTATCTTCTTTCTGTTCATATTGCTTATTTGAAATCTTTCCTTGCGTAACTTATTTTTTACTTTGTCGTATAAAGAGAAAGTATTGTGATGGTGCAAAAATCTGATTTTGAAATTTAGATAGATTTACACGTTTTGAGGTCCCCTGAGCCCAAAAAAGTTTTTTTTTTTAATTTTTAAATGTCTATGTCCTCAGTCGTTTGTGAAGACGCCTGGAGCCTAAACTACTGGGCCTGTGTAGATTAAATTTGGCTTACATGTTCAGAAAAATCATACCCCAAGGCAAAATCAAGAAATGAATTTTAGCTTTTAGCTCCAATTTTGGGGGCGGTTCGGATGATTTTGATTAAAAAATTCTAAAATGTAATCTATTTAAATACAAATCTAATTATATAAGCCATTTTTCCCGTGAAAAATCTAGTTCCTGGGCAAATAGATGTAATCATGGACGGAGAGAGGCCAGGTTCAATTCCCCTGCTGAGAAGTTATTTTTATGATACATTTTGATAAAATGTTCAATAATAATTAAATGTACCTATGAAAACATTTGTAAATGGAAAATGGCTGTATAATTATAAACTGCTATATGAGAAAGTTTGTCTGAGTTGTCTTGGACTGATTTTTTTAATAGTTTTCCTTCATGGCCTTCTGTTATTTAATGCCCCTAGAGAAGTATAATTGTTCATAATTTTTATTTATTTTACATCTGATAACCGTTAAATTGTGTCCCGAGTTAACCTTAATAACAAATAATAGCCTTTGTAACACAAGCAGTCTGTGATTAATTCTTAGGGATACCTCAGAAAATAAGTGTTTCTTTTCTTCCATTTGCTTATTTTTTATTTATTAATTTTTTTTATTGTTATCTCATTATTTATAAAAAAATCAATACCTGTCTACAGTTCTCATAGTGTTGTATGAAGGCCTGCCTAGGTCTGTGTGTGACTCTGGTATGAAACACTCGTCTAGTTCTTTAGTTCTACCTACAGTAGCTGATACTTCATACCCAGCTGACACCAGTGCACCTGCATTGACAAACATAATGTTAGAGGTATTCATTGATTTGGTGAAACAGGAGGATTGCATTAGCATAATATTAGAAATATATACTGATTTGGTGAAACAGGAGGATTACTTTAACAATATATTAGGCATATTTACTGATTTGGTGAAACAGGAGGATTACTTTGACATAATATTAGGCATAATCATCGATTTGGTGAAACAGGAGGATTACTTTAACAATATATTAGGCATATTTCTGATTTGATGAAACAGGAGGATTACTTTGACATAATATTTGGCAATAATCATTGATTTGGTGAAACAGGAGGATTACTTTAACATAATATTAGGTATAGTTACTGATTTTGTGAAACAGGGGGATTACTTTAACATAATATTAGGCATATTCATTGATTTGGTGAAACGGGAGGATTACTTTAACATAATATTAGGCAAAATTTACTGATTTGGGGAAGCAGGAGGATCACTTTAACATTATGTTAGTCATATTTGTTGAATTTACGAACAATCCTTCTGTTTAATCAATCAACTTATATTGGGAATGGTAACTACTAACGGAAATATATAAATACAAATTAAATAAAAATAGATGCATTTTTACCTGTAGAAGGTTTTCTAACTGGTGAAGCTGTTCTTTTCTTAAGTATGCTATCATGTGAATGATTGGTAGAATTGCTTGGTTTTCTACTATTACCCCTCGATGCCTATTGAATAATAAGAAAATATTTGTCTTAAGTTGGTATATCTAACATGCCACGTACTAAAGTATAAGTCTGATGGTTTATTGGTCAGATCGATCCTAAGAGTATAAGTCTATGGCCCAGTTTTTAATGTATAATATTAATTTTATCCCGTACAATCAACATGCCAATGACAGAGACTAACAATATAAGTCGTGATGCGAGGACCGTCTTAACAGTATAAGTCATGTGATTTTTATAATAAATTAGATATTTTAAAAATGGATAATTGAATAGCTATTAGGGATAGCTTTAATATGTAATCGACTAATGGTTTGATATTCAATCATAATGTTGACTCACGGTACTATATTAAAAACTTCTGACTGCCGTTGTCAAAAATGAGCCTTATAGGACTTATACTCTTAGAACGTGGCATGTTAGATATATCATAATAATAGTATGTTAGATTTACAACATGTTTGATAAAACTACAAAATCATATTAATTAACATTATTTGATTAAGCTAACAAAACTAAGACATTTATAATAAATGGTAACAAACTCATAGGAAATGAGGATATGACAAAACTTGTATTCGTATGACTATATCATTTATGGTGATAATGGGAATGGGAATGGGTACGACAAAACTTAGATTCCTATGACTGAACAATTTATTCTTATGATTTGAATTTTGTATTTATTTAATGCACAAATGATTATTTTAAAAATGACGTGACAGTGACGGCACAGAGCCATAATTCCATCTGGTTTTCTATTTTAAGCAGATTGTACGTTGTACGACAGTGCACTATAGTGGCAGTTGCATGGGGCATTGAGCATTGCACAGTTTACAAGATTTTACTTGATGCAATTGCATTGGTTGTAACTGATATTGCTTGCACACTTATATTTTTATAAATTAATTTCTTTTAGGAGTGGGGGGGAGGGAGGCAATCCCCGACTATGTGTTCGATTTTGTCTATCAGATATTTGGCACCCCTATCACCAACACTATTAGTTTTTCATCATTCATGTCTTTACCAAAACTATAGTTTTTTTTTTTATTTATTTAATTTTATATATTTTTTTTTATTCTTTTACTCCAGAGAAATATTGTCTACACAAAATAACAGAAATTTCACTGTATGTGGTTGGCGACAGTTCTTTTTTCACTGTTACTGATACGTGCCAGGCGAGTGTAAACAGCACCCTTAAAATTCCTAAAAGAATATTTAAACCTTGTCGGTGGGATCAAGGGCCAGTCATGGCACCGTGCTGTCACTGACTGATGTGTGTAAATCGACTTTTACACAACATTCAATGGTGTTAATTATAAATGGGCAAGTGCTGTTGGATTGACAGGATTTATTAGGATATTTCTTTAATTTTTTTTTCTGTTTATTTTATGTCCTGATCGGCACATCATTAGGTTATTATTGGGCCACTTAACTTACCTACGAGATGTGATCATCCTTGTGAAAGCATGTCTCACCTCTCTGGGACTCAAACTCACCATATAGATGTTCAGACCTAGGTTTCAGTTAGAGTTACAAGTACGCTAACCACTCTGCTTCCCATTGAGGCAACTATCAAGAATCAAAGCATTGTTTAACAGTGTGAAACTAACCTGCTTATCAGGCTGATTAAGGTAGTTGATAAGTTTCTGTTGAGGTGTAAATGTAGACATGGTGAGTAGAGGAGGAGGTGCTGGTCTGTACTTAGCCCTTGGTATCATTACAGTAAGGGACCTATCTCTCTCTAACGAGTCCCCTCGACTCATAGGAGGCGATGGAGCCTTGTAAGCCTTTCTACTTGATTTTATGTTCACCTGCGACAAAAACATTAATTTGAAAAATTTGATTTACAAATTTAAAAGAAAACTCTTATACTTTCATAATTTAATCTTGAATAGGAATGAAAATACATTGTTGCTAACTAAAAAAATAATCTTTGTTGCATCTCCCTTTGAATAGCTTAGTTCTAGTAGTAGTAGTAGTAGTAGTAGTGTCCTATTACTAGTGCTAGATGGGTCGAACCGCTTGTTCGAACCTAGCAATTAGGTCATCATTCAGGCCCTTTTTACTATACCCGTGGTAGAGAGTTTCAGACACTTCATACATCATACCTCTGTACATTGGACTGCCGAAGCGAGTACGACGTGATCAATAGTGAGCCATATAAATCAGAGGGTCACGGAGAGGAATCGAACCCCATCTCGTACCGATCATGATTCAGTGATGGCCGAGCAGACGTGGTAATTTAACCCACACGGCTGGCTCCCTTAAGCTTAGTCTAAATTAGTTACTAATTACCTGTTTAATATAAGGTGGAGGTGAGTGATGGTCACTTGCTTCACTAGATGTATCCATTGCAATCATGGCTCTCTTGTCTGAGGGAAGTACAGCTGGTCTGAACACTGGCCTCAATGGTACAGTAGCACGAGGACCTTGTCTCATACAAGACAGTACCAAACACACCACTAGTAGTACTATCATACTGGCACCAGCAAGTACAAGTACTAACAGAACCACTAAAACAAATCAAATAAATGTAGCTGATAATACAATAAACAAATAAATCAGTAAAAAAACAACATATCTTCAATAAATGTCTGCTATTGCTACTGTGGCAGGCTGTAATTAGTAGAGGCCGGGTAAAAGAGTGTGTGAGCTGCATAAAGTTAAGCAGCATTGGTTTTGGTCACTATTTGGATGGATGACTGCCGAAAATGGGTTTAATTCCTGGACCAGGCTTGAAAATCTTCCTAGGTGTTCTTTGTTTATATTAAGGTATACTTGGAGAGGAAGTTTTTTTAACTTACCACCTTAAATTTCGGAAAACCCTACTTTGTCATTCCAAGTGTCTAATAAATTAAAACTTAAAAATAGTAATTAATTAGATGAGTTATGGTAAAGAATTAAAGTACCTTTAAGATTAACTTGACAGTGATCTCCTGCATACCATTGGAAACATTCACAGATCTCCTTGGTTTCCATTGTGTAACAAGATCCATGGAAGTGGCATCTTTCACACCCAATTGGTTCAGCTGAAATATAAACAATACGAGTTTAACATTGTACTAAAGTTGTGCATGGGAGTATGTGAAGGATAAGGATGGGACTTCTGTACCTAAGGAGCAGGAAAAAATAGGAAAGAGAAGCTTATAACTTTAAGCTTTATTTTCCTCAACGCGAGTCCAGCGATAGACGCACAGAGACTATTGCTGAGGACTCATCTTCTAAGTTTGCTTGCTACCATTTTCCTACTGGAACAACTCTTACACACACAAGCAGCAAACACTTATAATTTTGAGCCAGCGACTAACGCTCAGTGGCTATTGCACAGGGTCTATCGCTGGAGTTGCGTCTAGGAAAAAGTACCTTTAAAATAGCAATACATCCCCTCTTAATTTTAACAAGGAGATTGAGGGATTGATGTACCGTAATGCTTCGAATATAAGACGCACTTTTTTTTCCGTTTTTGCTTTGTAAAAATCGGGGTGCGTCTAATATTTGAGGCGTGATTTTATACAATGGATTAATTTTTTCCCCAGATTATTGGTTTCGAAAAGCGGGGTGTGTCTTATATTCGAGGCGCGATTTTATACAATGGATTAATTTTTTCCCCAGATTATTGGTTCGAAAATCGGGGTGCGTCTTATATTCGGGGGCGTCTTATATTTGAAGCATTACGGTAAATCTGGGGTTGGGGATCAAGCTTCGCTGGGTCAAGCCTCCTCGCCCGCGCCCCCTTACTACTACTGAAGTTGTATAGAAGCAACTATTAAATGAAGAGGTACTTACCGTCGACACTTGTTGATCTGAGGATCACTGGACCGGTTTCGGCTATACACCATCATCAGCAGAAGAAGATAAAGATCTCCTTGTGTTGAAATGAGAGAGTACACACACACACACACTCATGACACTCTCATGTAGACTCTACGAGTTCATTTCGACTCTAGGAGATCTACATTCTTCTTCTGCTGATGATGGCGTATAGCCGAAACCTGTTCAGTGATCCTCAGATCAAGCAAGTGTCGACGGTAATTACCTCTTCATTTAATAACTTACTAACTTGCGGTAATAATCCTCCAGAAGCAACTATCTTTAGAAAATTATAACTAGAGTAGAATTAAAATAGTGTTAGAGTAGAGTACTTACACTCATTGTGTAAGTTCACGAAATTAAGCTAATTTTACATTTAAAATTTTCAATTTTAAGGCTTCACCAGTTACTTAGTGTAAATGTAGTTATTGAACATGATACATTAGAAGACATATGTTACTTATTGATTTTTTTTTTATAGATTTACCTGAACATATTCTTCCAGGGTAGAGAGTGTTGTGCGATATATCAACATAGCCTTCATTACAGCTACAAGTGTAAGTTCCCTTCAGATTGAAACATTGGGCATTCCCCGAACAGTCATTGTGATCAATACTCGAACATTCGTCAAAATCTAATTAAAAAAAGCAACAAATAATAAATAATGGTTCATTTTTATTACCAGGAAAACAGTTTTTCAGTAAATGCTAAACTGTTCTTATTTTAAAATTATTCTTGTCGTAAAACAAGTTCAATTGTTCATATGTTTGTTTCATCTACAGTGTTTTATTTTCCTCATAATTTGCAGTTTATCATCTCAGCGGCTTTAGCAACTTTATTCATAGTAAGTGTTATGAATAGATAATAAACTTTCAAATAATATTAAATTTTACCTTCAACTTTCAGAGACTGGGCACTCTCCTTTGAAGCAAACACGTCTGTTCCACCAAGGTTGTAGTTGTTCTGTTTTAGATATTTCTTAATGACATCCTGAATTCTATCTTCTTCTGTGTTGTCTGAAAGCTACAACAGAAAACAGAAAATTGTTTGGTGAGTTCTATATAAACTTATTTAAATTATAGTAACATCGAGGTTTTAAACTAGTTAGAAAGTAGTCTGTCATTTAGATTTTCACCTTTTATTCTTCTTAATGAGGCATTGCACTGACCAAATGATGGCACTTCTTTAGATTGTTACTCCCCTTATAAATAAGCAGAGGGGAGTAACAATCTAAAGAAGGTGTACGGAATGTTCTTCTTTAGAATTTTACTCCTTGGATCAAAATAGAAGTATATTCCTTTATCCCAAAGTTATTTAGTCAAAGCCATTTTTATTTTAAAACATCATAAGGGGAGTAACAATCTAAAGAAGTACCCAAATGATATGAAGAATGAAGTAACTATAGCTATTAAAACTGATAATGATAATGCTATTGCAGTAATTTTTAAATCTAGTTCTTTCAATTTTAATGGTTGACTATTAGATGTGTAAAGCTACTTCGTACTATAAATTAAATTAAACAAAACAAAACAAAGTTAAGCTTTACTTATTGTAGAATGGATTTTTAAGGCTAATTTATTTAACTATATTATTCTACTTGCCTGATAATAGAAGTTGACCATTGTCTTGTTCAGTTTGTCCGTTTGATTGAATCCAGTGACCACAACTCCGTGGAAGATGTCCCTAAGATCTGATTGCATCGCCATTCTGTCCAGGCCTTCCCTGGTTGCATCCCATAACTTTTGATGAGCCAGTCTATTCTCGTTCATCATTGCATATTTGATCCTATCTCTTCCAAATTTCTCCAGAGGCATTTGAAGCTTGTATGTATAAGTTGCTAAAAAATTAAATAAATATTAGATAAAGAAATCGATAATAAAACGAATTTATATTTACTTAATACTTTTGTCCTGGTATGACCCACATGTGATTTATGTGGCTTTCAGATTTTTGTAATGGGTTGGCTTAGTTAGTGGCTGTGGATGGGGATAGTTAAATATAATGGGGTTTAGGCTGTTAAGAAAGGGTGTAGCTTACCACCTAGGTTCTTGCATTTATTCTAATATTTGGAAAAAAATTAAGTTTTTAACCAGCAGGCTAAACGTGTTAAATGTAAAATTGAAAATACCATCAAAGAAGGCTATAGGGATAGCCTAATAATAATACAGTTAAAAAATATAACTTACGTTTGCACGGTCTGTCAGCAAACATTCTTGCGAAGCCAGGCCTGCAGACACATCTCATGATGTTCTCGATTTTCTGGCATACTTCATTTCTGCTTGCTCTACAGCTGGGATGACAGTCTGACTCGACTGAGCCAGGTATCAATCCTGCAAGAAGAAGATTGTTCCCAATCTCAAGCTCTTCCTCTTCTGCTTCGATCTCCGGAGGAGGTTCATCTGAATATTGAGCCAGTGTATTCTTAGAGTTTTTGTCAGTCATAACAACCAGAATGGTATCACTGTTATCGGTGTCCTGGTGTGGCCCAGGTTTATGGTTGGGAATATTAGGAGTGGGCGGTACCACAGGAGTTGTTGTCGTCACTTGAGGTGGATAGATAGTATGAGTAGTCGTAGCCTGAGGAATAGTTGTGGTTACGGTGGACAGTATACTTGTAGGCTTGATTAAGGTGTGAACTTCAGTCACAGTATCAAGAATCATAGAAGTTAATGTTTTCGTTATAACTAACGTGTGGGTTGATGGTTTCATTCCTTGACTTTTAATAACAGTTGATTCTGTAGTCGTAACTGTTAAAGTTTTTGTATGTGTAATTATGATTTTTGATACTGAAGTCGGTTGTACTGTTTTGGTTGTAGTAACAACTTTTGAAGTTACGATCGGAGGTTTTGAATTTGTTGTATAAGTCAAAGGTTTGCTAGGATGCCTAAAAATAGTGGAAGCATATGTCCTTTGAGTACTTGATCGAGGGGGTTTGGTTTCGTAAAAGATTGTGGTAGCACCAGATGAAACTAAATCAGAAGCGGAATTCTTACCAAATGCCTGTGAACTTTCATATTCGACGAACATTGTCTCAGAGCCTGTTATTACACTGTTGTATACAGACGTATCTTTTGGCGGGTATTTTGATACCTTGGTCGGTGCCAGATTGGGAACTGGATTTCCATTGTACACAGTATAACTACTCCCTGACATTTTACTTTCGAAGTGACCCATAGGCTTTCCTGTTATTACATTATTTACACTGATTTTAGAATCCGAGGTTATGACTTCAGATTTTTGTGGAATTTCTTCCACAGTTAGCGAGCCTCCAAGTACAGGACTAATGCTTTCAGGTGTTGTTGAAGTAATGGAAGGTTTAGAATACATTGTCGTAAAACTTATTCTGGGTGTTGTAGGATATTTTGTTGTTTTATTTTCGAAATAACTATCAGACGAGGTAGGCTTTGGTGGGGACAATACTCCAGTGGGAACTGGTACCAAAATCGGCTTTTCAGTCTCTGGCAGTTTTGTAAATTTAGTGCTTTCATAAGTTGGTGATACGACGTCAGGTTTATACGGAGGTAAAGGTCGTTTTCTGATTGGACCAAACGGTCTTTTAACAATATCTTCTCCGACTTTACCGTTTGTAGGTGGTGGAGGATGAGGAGGGGGAGGTGGAGGTGGTGAAAGTCCTAGAACTGCCTCGTTCTGATAACTGGGATGCCTTTCAAAAGAAAACTTGTTGGATGAGCTGAAAGGTCTTGGCGAGCTCATGTGAAGATCTCCGGGCATTGGCATTCCAAAGTTTGCAGTTGGTGTGGTCTCAAATGTAGGCTTAGGAGGTTTTTCGTCCATATTCATGGTAGCTATCGTGTCGTCATGAGTTTTGATTGTTGGATGAGGCTTTGGTGGCTCACTGATTTTCGACTCGATTTTGTCTGATATCATTGCTGTAAAACCCCCTTGACTGATAATCGGAGCAGTTGGTTTTATTAAGTTAATCTTCAAAGATTCAACTGTAGGTAACGTCGGCTTTACATGTTTGGTGGTTTGTGGGCTTGGTGGAGATGCGCTTGGTAAAGGCTTAGTGCTTACAGCTGGAGAATGAGTTGTGTAAATCAACTGATTATTGTTCTCAGTAGTTTTCAGTTTGGTGTATGTTAAATCCATTTTATCATCGATAAACACAGGAGTAGTCGTTGCTTCGGGATAAACAGTAACTTCGGTTGTTCTGGACGAATTTCTAAAATATTCTCCGCCAAATACTGAAGGGGTTGTGGGCTTAATTAGAAGTTCAGGTGGTAATTGTCCGGGCCTGAGAGGTCGCTCATTTGACGCTTGAATAACTTCCCCTCCTTCAGTTTCTATTTGGTCCGATTCTTCGTCTAAATCATCGAACTTATCATCATCAACATTGTTATAATAATTTGGCTCTAAGAAATCAGTTACCCTCGGTGGCTTATACTGATCAAAACTTGGAATGTTGTTAAAATAATTGTTATTATTATTATTATTATTATTGTTATTAATTCCTTCATAGTAGATATTCGAAGAAGGTCTTGTAAAAGGATTGGTTCGTTGTGGAGATACTGGTACGTCAATTTTCACTGCGTTTACAGGCATATGTGCCGAATGGTGCAGTCCTTTATCTGAATTGGTCAACCCGGCGACCATGCCTACTTTTACATCAGGATAAGCGGAAGGTTCATTAATTATTTGTCCTTTCGGTGCGTGATTTTCAGTTCTATTGTTATATATCAATGCCACGGAACTGCCATGTGGTATTATAACATTGGCCACTTGCGAAGGTTGAATATTCACTAGCAATGGACGAGGAGGCGTAGAACTCCCGTCAAAAACATGTTTGTTGTAGTGATGAGGTGGTTTAATTTTATGATGATATATATTTTGATTTAATTCGTTATCATAAGGTAATGTTTCAGTATATTCAGTCGGTCTAATTCTATCCGTTACTCCTAAGGTTGAATTAGGAATAAAATGATTTATCGGAGGTGTTATGAACGCGTGATCTCCGCTGTTATCTGAAGGTATTTTACCTGGAGGATGATAATGTATATTGTAATGTGTAAGGTTCTTTTGCTGCGGAAAACCACCATAATGTTGATAATGCGGTCTCGTGGTAAATGGAATATGTCCATGCTTAACAACCTGGGGTACCTGATGACTTTCATGATGGTTAGGTATTTGAATATGATACAATGGATCTACTGTATGCATCTGAGGTTTGTGTGGACCCATTGCCGCTGGATATGCTGGACTGTAAGGAAGTCTTACAAATTCAGGAGGTGGTTTGTGGTCGTTTTTGAAATCATGTGCTTTAATACCTGAGTGGAGTTTAGGAGAGTTATTGAGATTAATACTGAGTTTATCCCCTATTTTTAAATCGGTGAATTCTCTGTCAGGTAGTCGCCCTATGTTCTTCATGTGAAAGTTGTTAGGAAGGATCTGATGATTTTCCTGTTCTCTCAAATGCCATTTCGGAGTATGCTGAGATGTGGTCGGTGAAACTGGGGGAGGAAGAGGAGGGGGTGGTGGAGGTGGTTTCATCCCTTCAACGTTCTCATTATCGAAAGTTTTCTTCGAAGGAGGTCTAGGGCCGTGGATTGCCGGTTTCCCAATAATAACATCACTGTTAGCAGTTATCACCTGTCCAGGACTAATAGGTATCCCTCCTCCAAGTATTTGAGTGCCAGAATTTGTCCTTAGGTTTAGAGGATTTTTATGTCGCTGCTGAATATCTTGAAACTGATTGAACCCTTCAAAATTTTGACTTTCTGCAGTTTCAGGATCTTCATTAAAACCGCTGTTTAAATTTGGAGGAGGTTGAGCATAATAAGAGGGTGGGGGTCTTTTAACCAAAGCTTGAGGAGGATCAGGATTGGTAGCTATCTTTTCCACCGTATCATTTCGTTTATTAGCTTTTAAATTGTTTTTTATCAGTCCAGCCATCGCATTTATCATCGGACCTAGCGCATTTAGACCTAAAGATCCTATTTTTATGAAACTCTCCATTTGGTTTGTTGGGCGCTTTGTAGGATTAATTTGTGGTGGAATTATTGTTTGAGAACTTTTGTCGGAAGAGTATTCTTCAGAAGGTCGTGTTTTAGAGACAGTTGCTAATGAAGGAGTTGCAGTTCTCGAAGATTCGCTCGTCGACTCTTCGCCTCCTTCCGACGATACAACAGTTGAACCCGTCACAATGTTTGACGTTATTAAATCCTCAAATGATGACATTACAGCTGGTGTAGCTGTTGCCCTAGTCGCATAAGCTTGTGTTGAAGTAATTTGTATCGGCCGAACTTCGTTAAATTCGATGGGCTTGTCTCCTCGAAACTTACTGATTAAACTTTGATATTCGATATTTATTTGCCCTGGATCAATAGTTTCCATAACCACGTTTTCAACCACTTTGGTCCTCGATTTTACCACTATATTAGGCGAAGAATTATCCTGCAGAAGTGTAGTGAAATAAGTAAAAGTAGTTAAATAAGTTTTCGTCGCGATGACATTGGAGGAACTTTCGATATCCGTAGCCAAATTCATTGAAACATCTGTCGAGGACATTACTTGGGTCCGTTTAGGATTTATAGTATATTTTTCTGTAAATACGTCCGAGGATGTCGCTATTTCAGATTTCACAGTAGTCTGACCGTTTTCCAGAAGCGTTTTGAAGTATGTATATGTCACAAAATAAGTTTTTGTGACATCGGTGGTAACAGGTGATCGAGTGAATGGAGGTGTAGGTGTGATAGACGATACGGCCGACGGTAAATACACTGTTGAAGGTAAATTATCGGACTCGGTTATAACGACACGAGTCAGAACATCTTCTGTACTCACCACCTTAAGATATTCACCATCACTCAAAGTTTTGGTGTATGCAACTGTAACAAAAAATAGAAGTGATAAATAGATGAGTTTATATAATTGACATATTAGGTATATGAAGAGTGCTGATAGAAGTACAAAAGTTATGGATGATAGCAATTGCGATGTCCCGAGAAGCAGTCTGTGAAAACTGCTTCTCGATGGATGGCAATTCGTAGTTTCCTACAGAATTAACATTCTTCGAGACTTGCCTTTGCCGGAGAACTTCTACCCTCTGCTTATGATAATATAGTAATGGAAGCATACGCACTTAATAAGCTTAACGTACATCTAATAAAAGCAAAATAAATAACGTTTTACAAGGGTTTAGTTTAAAAATAATAAACATTTCTTTGGATTTTAACTTACAGGTGCTGAGATATGTGTTGGTAGAGTGTAAAGGAAGTTCGGTGGGTTGCAAAGCTAAAGAGGGCGGTTCTGTGATCGTGTTCGCCACTGTTTTCTTGGAGGTAACAACGAGTGGTAATTCACCGTCTACCATCGTGTTGAAATAAGTGTATGTAGTGTGGTAAACACCAGTGGTCAGTTTCGGACTAGATGATAAGGTTACGTGATCAGCCACTGAGAACTTTTTACTCGGAGTTGAAGTTGCTTTGATTTCTTCGGTGACTACGTTGGACACAACTCGCTCTCTGCTTGATATTACAGTCGAGCCAGTCTCGGAAAATGTTGTTAAGTAAGTGTAGGTTGTCAGGTAGGTTTTGGTAACAAAATCATTTGGATCATTCTGGAAATAATAAACACAAATTCGTATTAGGTATACCAAATTTAACCTCGTATGTACCTACCTATGTACCTACCTATGTATTACTTGATTTGATTACTTAATTTGATTGGTGAATATTTTGTAATTTATTCAAAAACTAAAATCAAAACTATTCTCCATTTTGCTTTGATCTGAGTATTGAAAGTTACTTAAATTTCCTCAACTAAATCTATCACATCCATGAACAGCATGATGTCCTTATCTTTGTTCTTCAATAGCACTCTACTAACTTCCATTAATTTTTCTGCGTTATTACAAGTTCAGTCTAGCTTTTCCTGCTTCTCTATCTTGTTCTGTTAGCATTTCCACTAGTTCTTCCCAGCTAGATGAAATCAAGGCAATATCATCTGCAAATTTTATTGCATTTAGTTTTTTTGCCTTTTGTTGAATTTTATTTTTTTAATAAACCTATATTAATTTACTAAATAAGAGATTAAAAAATGAGATTACATTTTAGTCTAGAAAGAGCTGAACAAATGAATTCTCCCTGTTTACCTTCGTAAAAATTTAAATTGAACAAAGGGATGTTAAATTATTAATTAAAGATTAATAGTATACCTCAGTTTAATATTTAGTTCAGTTTTATAATTAAGGTTATTTCCTAACGGTAAAATAACTATATTTCAAATGTCTAATAACGAACTTTAAACAATTATAAGAGCTTACTGAGAAATGTACTATGAACTTGTAATGAGTTTCAGACTTAGTTGATATTATAATTATAATTAAGAAATCAAAATTTTATACGTAATAATAATATAAGAGTAATGTAAAAGTATGAACAATTCATTTGAGTTTTGTTTTTAAACGAAAGAACATAGGTAGAAAGAACATAGATTAGAAAAATAAAAGTATCTAATGGAATAAAAATAATATTTAATATCACATATATGTATTGTTTTTTGACGGATTTCTTAGGTGTTGAATAAATACTCAAAACTTGTTAGTTTTCCTTTATTTTTCCATTAAAAACGTTTTGACCCTTCTCTATGTTTTGACCCTTCTCTACGACCTTAATAACATAGAGAAGGGTCAAAACGTTTTTAATGGAAAAATAAAGGAAAACTAACAAGTTTTGAGTATTTATTCAACGCCTAAGAAATCCGTCAAAAAACAATATATGTGATACGAAGTAAAGAAGGTGTTAATTTTTAAAAACGTCATCTGAAAATAATATTTAAGTAATTCATGGTGAATTTCGATTTTTAAAACAAAATAAATAAATAATAAGTTTCTACAACATACATTTTAGAGTGTTGGAATATTGGTGCACTGAGTAGCGCAATTGAAAGCTATAAAATCATATTTATATTTTATTGTTTTTAGTATAGATTGATTGTTATTAATACTTTGAACTTTTTTTCTGAATAATTAAAAATGCATCCACTAATGCTTTATTGATACCGATTCGAAAACTCGTGAATATTAAAGTTTTGAGACGTTGTCTTATAAATTTAGGGAAACTGATGAAATAATTTAAATGATACGGATCCACTGAGATTGAATAGATATATTTGTCGATCATTTTCATTTTTGTGATAACATCTTATTAAGTATTGTTCGTTCAAGTAATAACTATTGAATTAATATGAATGGGACTTAAAGAAAAATAGTAGTGAATGATAGTTACCTGGTGGTGATGAAGAGCCGGGGTGGTCATCATCATGTAGTCTGAGAGAGTGGTTGGGGGTAGGGTGATTGGCCAGGTGGGTGAGGGGAGAACCCTCAGAGCCCCGGGTAACGTGGTCCTGTCACCGGCTACGATCACGTGAACACCGTTACTCATCACTTTAGTCGATAATCGGTACCGAGCCTCAATCCCTGTCCAAAATCACTATCACTTACCATCTGTACTATTCTCTTAGGTCTTTTTCATTTTAATAATTTTGTGCTCTTTCGTGTGAGTCATTGTCAAATTAATAGTAATAAAAAAATAGTATGTACAAAAGCGATAAGAAAACAAATGAAAGTAGTAAAGATTCATTTTTGTACAGAGTTACGTCAGTTAAACAAAGGTTCAGAAGATGTCGAGAAAAGAGAGGAAAAATAAAGAACATTTTTTAATCACACTGAAAGGTGTCTGAAAGAAAACAGAGTGAAAGAAAGAGTCGAGATAAACAGTAAAGAGTAGAAATAAAGGGAGATTTAAGCTCACCGTACACCTTCAGTAATTTATTTTTTGTACAACATAAAAACAAAATATAAAACGAGTTTTTGAAAAAAACAGAAAAACCAAAAAGGATTGTATGATTTTTTAAATAGGAGTTTTGATTTTTTTAAAATTAGAAAAAGGGAGTACGTGCTGTAAACGGTCAAACAGGTAATTGAGGAAATATTGTTGCCTCACCTGAAGTCAGGGGCAACGACTCTGTCACAGTTATCGTCTGTATTCTGGGTTTGATTGCCGTCGTCGAAGTCACTACTTGTTCGGTTCCGCTAACGCGAGTAACGACGTATGTGAACGTCCTAAGTCTAGTCGTAGTCAATATTCTAGTCACTAGTATGATCGGTGTCGGAACTATTTCCGGAATGGGCTCTTCCTCGTTTAATAATTCTTCAGACGACAGTGTTGACGTTTCGTGCGGTGGCGCCGCTTCTGAAAATGAAGATGGTAAAGGCTCTGTCGTTGCCTTTTGTGGGGGCGCCTCTTCTGAAACCGGTTCTTCGGGACCCTTTCGTTCGGGTTCATTCAGACTCTCATCTTCGTCGTCAAAGAAAATTATTGTCGTGTGTTCGACATTATCCTTGGAAGTCGTAGGGGCTTGTGTGGTCGGTTCTTCGTTATCATAATACGGTGGAGGTTCGGTCAAAACTTCTGACGATGCGGAGGGAGGAACTGGAACTTGATCGTAAAATATAGTAACGGCTGAGTTATCTGCGGTGCTTTCAACTTCGCTAACGCTAGTAGGGGCGTCTGATTGGGGTAGATATTCCGTCCGTGTTGTAGTGGTTTCCTCTTCACTGTCTATTAATGTTGCCGAGGTTTCGTCTTTGCTTTCAAAAGAGGAACTGTAGCTGTCGTACGGTTCGACAGTGTTTTCAGCCGAATGATATGAATTATTGTTATCTTGAGTTGAAGAAAAGTCCTGATTTATATCCAAGGGTGGAGTTGTCATTAGATGGACCGGTCTTCTTCTGGTAATTGTTATTTTAGGACGATCCAAGTGAGCTTCAGTGTGGTCTTTTATACGTTTTCTAGACACCAGAATTTTTCTCCTTTTACTTACGGGCGTTGTAGTTTCTCCATGTTCGTTTAAGTTTTCATTTTGATCGAACGAAGAATCATCTTCGTGCAATGCCTGCTCTTTAGGAGCGTTTACTTTCTTCCGGAAAACTTTAATTTTCTTACCCTGGCTGTGAGTAGTGGTGTCGTAGTTTTCCGTGGGAATGGCTTCTGTGGTAACATCGTAATTCGTTTCCGACTTTATTCTCGGAACTTTAACCCTAACTCTTCTCCTGTGTGGTGGAGTTACGATTTCTCTTTTGACTAGAACTTTTAAATCACTCCTCGAAGTGCCTATCCGCCGGTCCGGAGCAGACTCAGCGGGGCTAATCGATAAAAAATGACCGGTAGATTTGTCATTTTCTGATACAGTAGAAACTATTTGATTTTGAAGTAATGTCGATTCGGTGAAGCCGCTGTGTGATACATGCCGGCTAACGTCTCCAACTATACTTTCAAGACTCTGAGTCTCTATTTCACTGCTTTCAATAACTACGTCATTTAACGAAGTATAAGAGCGGAAGTTATAATCTTCTGAAAAAGAACTGCCTAATTCAGGTATTTTGGAAGTCTCTACTTTATTTAGATCTGGAATATTGTAATAGCCAACTTCACGTTTTCGAACACTGACTGTGCTATCGTCACCCGTCACTGTCGACAGAACTGTACTAAATTCTCCTGGATGTTTTCCTGATACATACAAAGTTACGACGCTGGCAGCATCGAAGTCGTCGTTAACCCTTTTTCTGGTCAGTTTATGCTCTCCAGCTAATTCGGAATCCTTGAGCAATCTCTGTTGTAGTTCGAAATCGTCGACACCAAAATTATCATTCTTTAAAACTGATAGCAGAGGATTGGGTGCTGTATTTTGACCCAAAAGTTGCGCCTGTAATAATGCTGGTAAAAGCAAAGTGTTTAACTGATTATTTAGTTGAGGGATGGGAGTTGGTGTCACTACCACTGTTTCTGTTAGGTATTCAGTTGCAGTTATGACTTGTGATGAACTATCTACGATAGTAGTTTTTATTTCTTTTCCCCTAAAGGTTAGAGGCAGAACAGTTGAAAGGTAAGAAGTAACAGTAGTTACATAGGTTGTTGTCTTAGTCTTGAATTCAGTTGTTGGGGTAGGTTGTACTTGGTTTGCTTGGTTCGGCAAGCCTAGGTTACCAGCCAATAGCTGAGACAGTAATAAATTAGCCAGCGGTGCATTAAGCTTTGGCTGAATAGTGCTAATTTCTTCACGAACATCGTAGACAGTGCTGGGTAGGACATGAGAAAATGATGTTTTTCTTCCTCTAAGGATTGTTGGTGTGAATGTTACACTGGTTGTAGGTGTCTCTTGAACAATGTATTTAGTAACTTCGTATGCCCCGTTTGCTAACGAGGAAGTAAATTCTGAAGTTAAAAGTATTGTTGGTTTCCCATCTTTACCTAGGGAGGTGCTATATTGGTGAGGAGCTAAAACTTCCAAGCTAGGTTTTGCCGTAATTACGTTCTTGTACTCCGTATTTTTTCCGTTTATTATGGGAATTGTAACTTCAGTCGGTACTTTATGCGTAACAGTTATTGTGCCATCAAATGTCGACTGAGAAAACGTATAACTGTCTAAATCCGTATTATCACGATACCTTGACCTACTAACCGGCCTTCTTGTAGTATATCTTGTTCTGGCGTTATTTCTAGTAAAAGTTGTTTGTTCTTGTTGCTGTTGCTGATAATTTGATTGTGTCCTAGTTCTAGTTCCTGGTCTAGTTCCTCTTGACCTTTGCACCGGTGTCAAAGAATTTTCATTCGAAGTTCTCCTTCGTGGTGCAGGTGTAGTAGGTCGCTTGAATGCTGGACGAGGTGGATTAGTGGTAGTTGGGGTTCTTTCTCTTAATGTAAATTGTGCTCTTGGAGAATTAGATGAGGGTGATGGTCGAATTCGGGATTGAACAGGCTGTTCATGCCTGTTCTGTTGAACTGGTGGTTGAGTTACTCGTTGTCTTGGCGTGTATTTTGGCTTTTGAGTAACGGGCTCTGCGGTTGGTTGGACTCTAGGCTGCTCTTCGTAATCGTAATAATCATAACCCTGGTATCTAGTCGCAGGCCTTCTATACCTTGAAGTAAAACTCCTTGATTTGTACTCAGCTTGTCTTTTGCTTCTTCCGGGTCTTCGAGCAAATGGTCTTATTTGTACCGGATTAAATGTCCTTCCACCTCTAAAAGTTTTTGGAGGCTCTGTTGTTGTAGAGGACTGGATTTCTGAAGTTTCAGATCCTTCGTATTCGTTGTCTTTAATTTCTTCCTCCACCGGCTCTTCGTTTTCATTTGCCTCTTCTTGTTCTACCTCATCTACGCTTGGTTTTCTAAATAGACCTCTTGGAGGAAACAAATTGCTACCAGGTCTTTGGCGAGCCTTTGTGTTTATTGCTGGAGTAACCTTCGGTCTTGAGGTGTTACCCCCGAATGTACTACCCCTGGAATCTGGTCTTCTCAATAAATTACTCTTTCGCGTTGTAGTCTCAGGCTTCTTTGTTGTTGTTGTTGTCGGGGCCCGTTGTAAAATTGGTGGCCTTCTAAACCTGAGAAGTGGGTTATTCTGTCGCCTGGCAGATTCGGTAGTAGTGGTCTGAGGAGTTTCTTCTTCTTCCTCTTCTGGGTCTGTATGATGCTCTGAGTCCTCGGAGCGTTCAGTGGTTCCAGATATATCATTGTTAGTTAAATCTTCTAAAGGAGTAGTAGATGTAGGTTGGAACCTTCCGGGACCGAAGCCGATAGTTGGTCTTACTCTAAACCTTGAGCTAGTTGGAGCTATTTGAGGTCTTGAAGCGCTTGTTCGATAATTAAAACCTCCTCTTCTTGAACCGGTAAAACTGGATGAAACAGTCGGTTGCAACTTTGACGAGGTTGATCGAGTTCTATAGTTAGGAGCCGAATTAGATGATGTAGTTCGGGGCCTTGAAAAGCGCCTTCCCCCGCTTGATGTCGGCTTTATTTCTGATACCTGAGTTGGGCTCGAACTTGACTTTCGGTTCGCTGCGAATCTGTTTCTGCTTGATCCAAATCCTGATGATTTGGATGCAGGAGTAGCAGTAACTGTTGGAGTGAACTGAGTCCGTGTAATAGTTGTTGCGGGATCCCCTGTCTTTTTCTTAGGCTGGAAAGTAGGGCGGGGTCGCGATGCAAATGGTCGAATGCTTGGTGTAAATGTATTTTTCTTAGAAGTAAAACTTAATCTCGATTTGCTTCTGCCGACACTATTTTCATCCCTGTCCTCTTTGCTTGATTCTTCAGAATCGCTGAGAGAACTTTCTATCACTGCAGGTGAGGGAGTAGTAACGGACTCGGTCGGAGCTATTTCTGATCCACTACTGCTAACGCTGGTCGGTGTTATTGAAGCGACAGGTGTTGAAGACATTTCTACCTTAAAGCTAGTTGTACTTTCTATAATTTGAGCGTACTTTCCATCGATCAATGTTCCAATTACTTTCGACTCATAGAAAGTAGTAGTTTTGTCCTTGATGAAAGAACCTTCAATGATTCGTACGAGTCCAGTTCGGAAGATTTTCGAACCTATAACTGTAGTAGGCAGATTTTCAGTAGGAAGTAAAGTCTTCTTCTCTTCGTCAATTTTTATTGAGGATGTACTTTCAATTACTTGCGCGTATAAATCATCAATATAAGTTCCAATGGCTTTTGTCGTATAAAATATTGTTGACACACCATCTGCGTCGACAATTTTACCTTCATTCAAAGATACAATACCTGTTGGTTGAGTAGGTGGAGCAGTGGAGGAGAGTGTCGGGGTCAAAACCTGTGTAGAGCTCTCTAAAATCTGAGCATAAAGGCCATCAATATAAGTACCGTACACGTCTGTTTTAAACAATGTCGTAAGACCATCATTTACCTCTGAGGAACGAATAGTTGATAATATACCAGTAGGCTTTAGAGTTGAAGTAGAAGAAGGTGAAACAGTCGCTATTGGAGTACCTTCTTCTTCTTTGTTATTTAATGCTTGATCTACTTCGTCGGTAGCAGCTTTAGGCAGAGCGGGAGTTGGTGTAACTACGTTTGTCTCAGTTTCCAAATGGCTGTTCACTATCGTTTCATTTTCTATGTATGATGTAGTAAAGTATGTATAAGTTGTGTAATAAGTAGTTGGTTCTAAGCTATCTTGCACAGATGTCGGAACTATTTCTGAATACGTTTCGCTTGGTCGGAATACAGGAGATTCCGTTATAGTTGCTTGTTCAGTCGCCAAAAATGAAGGGACAGTGGGCGTTATTACATTAGAAATAGTTTCTTCTCGGCTTGTGATCAGTGTATTTGAACCTTTGTAAAGAGTGGTCCAGTAAGTGAAAGTGGTAAAGTATGTGACTGGGAGAGTGGCTTCTTCAGGACTAAGTCTAGCATCGAATTCTGTAGGCCTGACTGTTTCCGTAACAACATTAGACACTGTTTCTAATCTACTAATAATGTCACTAGTACTTCCTTTGTACACAGTCGTGAAATAGGTAAACGTTGTGTAGCTAGTCTGCAATACTACAGAGGGTGAGAATCTTGGTTCTATTTCTTCAGTATTTGTTTCTGAGCTAACTTGATCGATGTTGTCGTGATAAGACTCGTCATAACGTTTTATTATTCCTCCAGAACTGCTGCTAGTGACATCAGTAACCATTGTTTCGATAGCCTCACTGTCTTCGTGAGGAATGACACCGAGTGCTAACATCGCTTCTTTCTTCAACTCAGCATCCCTTGCGATAATGTCGGATACAGGTATCGATTGTTCGTCAAAAGCCTGGGTAGTGGCGTGTCTGTGATCTCTTGCCATTGTCGTGTCGTATTTAAAGCCTTCGCTTTCAGACGGTCTAATAAGGGCTTCTGGGGTTAACGGTTCCCCTCCTATTCGAGCCCTCGAAATAGTTCCGTAAGAAAGTCTTTTTTTGCTTTTATTGTCTTCAAGACTAAGAAGGTCGTCATAAATGGGTTCAACACTATTGTCGTCCACTAAATCAGTCTTAAAAAATATATCAACCTCTGTTGGACTTATAGCTTGGACTTCAGTTCTACTTTCTATTATGGTTTCGCCGTCCACAAATACTGTCGTGTAGTAGGTGTAGGTTTTGTATTCTTCTTGAGATGGTTGAATTTTATCTGCTGAAATTGTGGGGGTTTGATCTTGTTCTGTATTCTCAAAGGAAGGACTATTATCAGGATTAAATAAGGCTGTAGGTTCTATTTTAGAAACAGTTGGAGTGACATCTAGAACCATTTGTTCCCCTTCAATTGATGAACCTAACTCGAAACCTTTGGTGGAAAGTTTCGATGGAATATCTGCTGAAGTGGTGACCACATTCGTTACCACAACTTCTCTACTCTTTACACTTGTAGTTGTCTCTTGGAAGAACGTCGTAAAATAAGTGTAGGTTGTAAATAACGTTTTGAATATGAGTTCGACTTCAGGTCCACTCGCTTCTGTAGTAGGCTGAGAGTTTTTATCGTTCGATTCCTCAGTTAAGGCGTCCAGTGTAGTTTCAGGTGCATCGGTTATAGTGCTCGGTAATAATGGCGTAGTCTTTTGGGAGGAGTCTTTGGTTTCTGTTAGACTATCAAAATCGGTCTCAGTTGTCTTTTCCGTCGTGGACTGTTCAGAAGACTCTGTCGATACTGGTTCGTTATTAGTTGTGCCTTGTGTCAGGCTTGTTTCCTCTGATTTTTCTGTTGTGGGTTCTGAGGTTTCTTTCTCTGTGGTAAAAGGAAATTCTAAATATCCAGTTTGGAAAGAGTCTGTTACTCCGGTGGGAAATATAATAGTATCGCGATTAGTTATAGCAGACCCTTCAGGTACAACAGTTGTTACGTATTGAACTTCGTCAGAAATAACTTCTCTGGACCTAACGGAAATGCTCGTGGAATCGTCATCACCTGGAATAAAGAAAGTCGTTAGAAAAGTAAAAGTCTTGTGTATCGTAGTTGGAATCAATTGGGTGACCAATGTAGGAGTTGGCTCGACTTCTTCTGTGGTGTCTACATTCTTTTCAGAATCGTTAGTTTCCAATTCTGTCGCAGCACTAACATCTTCAGATTTTCCAGACCTTACATCTAATTCGAAATCTTCGGTAATAAGTTCTGAGGGAGAAACAGTCGACAAACTTTCGGAAGAAGTTGACGTAGTTGTGGGATAAATAACATTAGTGGCCGTTTGAGTGAGTAGTGTATAAGCGTCATTAATTATGGTACCGAACAGGAATGAAGTCCGAAGAGTTGTAGTACCGTCATATTCTTCTGTAACACCTATAGATTTAACTATTCCAAGAGGAGTAGGATCCGAATTATAAACCATAGACGTAGTCTTGTAAAATGTGCTCAGGGTAGGAAGGGCTTCTGTCGGCTCTATGTCGCTTGTTACCACGGGATCCGGTTCCACAGTTTCTGTTGGCTCGATGTCATTAGTCATAACAGATTCAGATTCTAATGATTCCGTCAAGATGATATCTTCAGGAGTTACCGAATCCGGTTCTAGGCTCGTTTCTGTTTCCGAAACACTTATTGACGATAAAGTGACATCTTCCGTCGAATAAACAGGGTTAAACGCTTTGCTTGCCCTGATATCGGCTTGGACAGTAGGCTGCAACGTTGATAAATTTTCATTTTTCTTGGACGGTGACAAGACATTAGTCGATGTTGGCGAAAGCTTTTCGCCTCGAAGCGTGGCTTCGCCGGCTATAGAAGTAACAGCACCATTGCCCAGTGCTGCCGTTTTTGGCATAAAAATGATAATTGTATTTCCGACTGTGGTGGTGAAGTCTGCAAAACCTACATAAGTAACGGTATCGTACTTCATCAGATCATTCTTGATCTGTACACCTCCTCTGAATAATCCTTTGCCACCTCGTGATTTTTTCTCTTCGGTCTTCTCAGACGAATCTAAAGTGTCTGCGGAAAAGCCGCTCGGAGCGAAATCCGCTTTGATCGTCACCGTGGGCAAACCGCTGCCCGATCGGACTTTAACGGGTTTTATCTCAGTCAGTCTAGTCGTACGCTCCCTGACGGTTTCAACAGTTTCCTCAGTCACTCTGTTATGGAAGATCTCAGGAGGTTCGTAGACCTCGTTGAGACTGGGAGTAGTGTCCGCGATCGGATCGGGTATGTGTATAGCCGTCTGGTAGAGGACTTGGGAAGTTCGGGTAGGGGCTACGAGGCCTGGGACGGAAGGGAAAACGAGGAAGGGCTCGAGCTTGGGCCGATCGGTTCCTTGGAAGACACGGGTCCCTGTGCTGAGGAGGCGGGCGTACGTCCTCCCGACCGTGGTGCCGAGGATCTGTGTCAGATACTCAGTCGTTGCCCCGCCTCGGACGAACGTCCTCGCAGTCGACGATAACACACCCACCGGTGGTTCCCTCAACCTCTCATTCTCCTCCAAAGAGAGAACACTCACATCTGAGAGGAAAGTGAAGAGAGAGAAAGTTAGTGACACAGAAGTAAATAAATTATATTACAAAAGATAATGGTCAAAGTTACTGCACTGCATAGCATACCAGTCTTATTTACCATAATAATTTAAGGATTTATAAAAGGAAGTTATAATTAAACAAAAGCAACATGAATATATCAGTTTATTATTGTAGTTTGCGCGTTATGAGTTGTGACTTTTGACAACGCGAGAAAATCCGATAAATTAGGGTGGGGAGCCAATGAGAGATTAGGATTTGGAATTCTAGAAGGTTGAGCCAACTAGGTAAACACAAATTTCACTGGTCCCACCCATCCCACAGTCCTGGAAGCTTTATTGTTTTTCTCATTTAGGTTGGCCAATCTAAGTGCCAAAAGACACAACTCGTAACCCGCGTACTATAGGTTTAATGATTTTAGAAAGTAAATAGGAAATAATATATCAATTACTAAACTAATAGCGCAGCACTGCAGTAACTTTTTATAGATTGCACCGTGAAAAATGCTATTTATAATAGAATAGAACAATTTATACACATGGTGGAAATGGTTAGTGACAACACATCCACAAATGAAATGACCAGCTTACAGAGCAACAATTATTTTTACTACGTTTTTATTAACTTGGTTTCTTGTTTGTATGTCCGGTACAAATCTTGCAATCGAATTTTAAGTAACATCCCGAGTAGCTAGACATTTGAAACTTTCAGAACAGCTCAGAACACGATGACAATGCATTATTTTAATGCTTTTAGTCATTTTTCAGCAGAATTTAATTAGTTTTCAGCAAATTTGCTGAATGAAAAGTTAGTTCGGAAAAAATCCGCAAGTTATTTTATTTGTTTTGTCATATCCCAAATATTTACAATCCTTTGACCTCCCCAATATTTACCTCCTTTGACAGATTTCAAAAATAAGATTTTTTATTGAGAGGTAAACATTGACTGACAGCAAAAAAGAATAAGTAAACCAAGTAAACAAAAAATGAATTAATTGAATTAAAAAACGTAGTATATAAAAAGTTCTTTTTATCTTGTAATTATTAGAATGAAAACTTAAATTTTCATATAACTTTAAAGTAATCATTGCCCTTAAGCAGGTGAAATGAACATTTTAAAAATAAACAGTTTATTATAATCTGTAAGATCTGAAGCCATTGAATTTCCCAGCAATTTTAAGATGTTTTTAGTAATTTTGTTAAACATAAATTAAAAAGATATACAACAATAGGAATTAATAGCAAAAAGGGGAAAAAGTATGACATATATTATAATTGTCACCTTTAGATTCAACTAAATGGCATTAATGTGCTGATTTCATAATTCTCTCAGCAAATTCACACATTGTCAAAATAAATAAGAAAGAGTTTATTAAAGAATACTGATGTGGTTCGTGCAAAACAAAAATGGTTAGCCAAGTGCTTATTAATTTTAAGTGCATCATCTTTTATAATAAAGATAATATTAAATGATATAATAGAAGTAAGTGCAATTATTAGAAAAGAAATATAAAATTGATACAATAAAAGTTTTTTATTGTTATTTCTTAATTTGTAATGAGTACCTATCTAATAATTTATTTTGTATATTTAGCGGGTAAAAAAAAATATGATAGCTCTAATTGCCGTATTTTTAATTGTTTTATATTTAATAAGTATATTTTATTATTATTTCTTAATTTATAATAAGTAATAATGTATTTTCTATTTTGAACCAAAATAGAAATGAATGAGTATTAATGTTTTTATTATATATTAAGCGGGTACAAAAAATAAAATAAATGAAAGTTATAATTGCCATATTTTTAATGTTTTATTGATGTCGAAGATTTTATGACCCCAAGTAGAAGAAACCTGTTGACNTGAGTCCGGTCATCTCATCAGGTTCGAAGACACCAAAGTCTTAGCCTCAGTGACGGGATACCACAATCGGATAGTAAGAGAGGCTATTGAAATCGAAAAACACCCTCACAACTTTAATAGAGAAGACGGTTTTAGACTTTCGAAGACCTGGAAACCCCTCATCAATACCCTAACTGCAGGTCAACACCCGGATAAGCCTAAGGCTCGGAATGCCCCCCACGTCGAACAGGATGACACATTACCGGCTGATGTAATAGCTGACGCAATCACCACCAGATATGACCTGCGGCCAAGGAGGAATAAAACGACCGTTTCCTCAACCGAACCTCCAGTTCACACCTGTCTTCAACCTAGGACACCATGAACACCCCTGAAGATGCTTCAGCAGTAGGAGCGAAACGTCGGGACACACACCCTTCGAGACGCGGTCACCACCGGAAGACCTAGAACTTCATTATGATTGCAACCGCGGAAGCCTACGAACATTGGTAATCAGACGACCAGTACAACTATTAGTCCCACTAGAACTATGAAAGGCTGGGACCAAGCTTGTGTCGCCGGGGATTGTGACAGATGTGTCATAATATGACATTCTATTTTTTGTGAATATTGAAATAGTCATTAAGTTGTGTTAAATTAGTTTATCTGTTAATAAAAAGTTTATAAAACCTAATACCAAGTTTCTCAATTGTTTCAAATGTATTCTATATGTACACTACAAACAGAACTCTACCATGTTTACATGCCTCACGTTAAAGAAACCAAAAGTTATTTAAAATAAGAAAAACAACTTTTAATTCTACAAAATAAGGCGATGTCTGAAGATAACCTACTTTAATATTCATTATCAATATTTAGCATTGACAAAAAACATTATGTCTGGGCAGTCTCGTTTAATGAAGAATGGAATTTTAGGAGAGACAGACTAAAAATTATTTATGTCTATAATAGAAGTCAAACAATAAATTATATCTAGGTGGCCATTATTAAATTAAAGCTTATTTAATACGCCTATTTTTTTGTTTTGCAATTTGCTAAAGCAGTAAGGAAATACTGTCAGACTATAATAAATATTAAAACTGTCTTAAAATTCTATTACTAAACAATTTCCAGCTTTATTGGTTTCAAAGTTGTATTGGAATTTTAATTAGGAGAAAACACCAAGTAAAAGACGAAAATGAAAGCCCTACAGGTGAAAACAATTCAGTTTTGACCTTCTATTTACTCTCCTTAAATTTCGACATCTAGACTTGGGACCCCCTATATAATTAAGGAGTTTGAGATGAATAATTATACCAACATGTTAAAATTGACATTTCGTGTCGAAATCTAAAATTTCAATTTTTCATATACATAAACCTCTTAAATGAAAAGATTTTATCTGCTATTCTTCAATTTTACAGTATTATTTTCTTCATTACAATGAAGCGTAGAAACATAATCATAATTTTTGTTGACTTTTATAATATCAATTTTTCTATCTAAGTGTTATTAATTAAAAAAATGGTCCGACACCACTTAGACTTTCTTATATACAAGTTCATAATTACTTAGTTGTAAGGTTTTCTATTTAATAGTTTTCGTAAGTACATTTTATTATTGAACATTTTATCAAAAATATCTTAAAATTATTTTTTTTTTTATCATAAAAATAACTTCCCCTCGAAGGGGAATTAACCCAGTCTCTCTGTGTCCGCGTTTAAAGATATTTTCTCAGGAACTAGATTTTTTCCGCGAAATTGGCTTATGTTGTTAGATTCGTATTTAACTAGACTATATTTTAGATTTTTTTAATGAAAATCGTCCCAACCATTTATAAGATTAAGTTTTTTTTTGCGTTTGTTCTGAGTTTTTTCGGGGTTCAGCGCCCTAAATTTGGTGCTAAAATTAATTACTCGATATCGCCTCAGGGTGTGATTTTTCTGGACATGGATGCCAAATTTAGTCAAAATAAGCCTAGTAGGATAGGCTTATTTTCTGGCGTCTTCACAGACGTCAGACAGACTTTTTGTCATTTTTTTTTTTTTTTTTAATTAACACTTATTTGGACTCCGGGGACCGAAAATTCAATTAAATTTTCGTGCCATTTCAATACTTTCTCTTTTTATGTAAAAGTAAAAATGGAAGGAATTACTTTCATTAAACAATTATTAATTTATAATAATTTAATGAAGAATACTATATTAATGTACCATGTATGTATTGCTTGATTGCATACATTATCAAGAGAAGCAAACTTATTCAGGTTAATATTTTGTATGGTTTAAATAAAAATGTTAATTCTCATAATAAAAACCTAGGCAATTATTAATTTTCTCGCAACAATAAAAGTTCCATAAATGTTTTATACTATAATAAAAAGAAGAATATATTATTCATTAAATTTTCAAAGAAAAGAGAAAAATTATAATTTGTTTACTAAAATATTAAATTAAATGTGTTTATAACATCCAAGGTGACATAGTGTTACGCATGTGTTTATATACAGAAGCACGTGTGTTAGTTCAGAAATAAATAGAAACAAATAAATATAAAAGAGGAAATATCACATAGAAATATTAAATATAGTTAATCAATTAAATTTGAGCACAACATTTTTTTTCTTNGACGCCACCCGAAGGAATCCGAACTTAGCCGAGTGTGGCGAGACCTTGGGCCCTTGGACACTGTTTCACGTCACACAGAGGTGTGACGTGTCAGAGGTAGAGACCTCACCATAACACATACAGTACAGTAGGCTGAGCAGTGACACCGCTGATTTATTCTTTTTATTCTTACACGAGTTTTGTTTTAAATCCCCCCTAAGAATAAAAATATGTACATACTTACTTACTGTACATAATTTTTGTAAATATTTATTATTGTTTGTTCAAATGTAATTAAAAGTCCAATTTTCACAGAAAGGCAGTTGTTTCAATTCATATATTACAAAAAAGAACCATACTTTTTCTACCTCATGTGGGAAAAAAGTTAAGTTAAAAAAAGAAGAGGGAAACGGTTTATTATAAATTTCATATTCCAACCTTTTATTATCGAATCTATAACTCGATTTTATTCCTTTACCAGCTTTTCAGTGATGTTTCAAAAAGCCAAATTGTTTTTGAGAAAAAAGAGCTCCAAATTTTGTCCAAATTGTTGTTCAATAAAAGGGCCTAAAAGTGGCAATTTTAAAGTTTGATATATTTTTTTTTTTTTAATTTAATGTGGAATATATAGTAATAATAATAAAAAACAGATTTAACATTAATAGTAGTAATACACAGTAGGTTCTAATACTAACTAGACTACTACTACTAGTACTAACTAGACGGGTAAGACAAACCAATTCTTGGGACCTAGCAATTAGGCATTATTAAGGCCCTTTTTACTAGCCCCATTGTAAAGAGTTGCAGCCACTTCACACATCATAACTCTGTACAACGTACAGCCGAGGCGAGTATGATAAGATCATTAGTGAGCCATATAAATCAGAGGGTCCACGACCAAGTGCTACACTCGATTCATCGATAGCCAAGTGGACATGGTAAGTGGTTAAAACCACACGACCATGCTCATGCTGGCCCAATTTAACAGTATAACTATTTAAACTTCCAAATTGACCCCTTCTCATTTTAAAAAATGTGTAGTTTGGTCAAATAAAGGAATTAAAAGACCACTATTCACTATTTCTACACCTTTTTGAGCCATTCTTAAGTTGAAGAAAAAATTAAATTTTGATTCAGTGAGGTTATTATTAAATAAAAATGTATCTCTTCATTATCACTTGTTTAGATAATAGAGAACCATAAAGATCCAAAATTATAAAATCATAAGGACCCAAAATTATAAAATCACAAGGACCCACAATTATAAAATCATAAGAAAATTATAAAATCATAAGGATCCAAAATTATGAATAATTATTTTCAAAAAATTATTGTTGTGTTAATTATGATTTAATTTAAACCAAAAGAGAACACTGATTTTATAACCAGAAGAACACAATTTAGAGATTATGTTAACTTTAAATCATAGAAATATTATTTTAAAACACCAAAATTAATCTGTTCTTTATGACAAAAAAATCATATATGACTCTATAATGTCTTGTTATTTGGATTACTTATTGTTGGATCATTATAAGGTAAATGGATCTGTTTATGATGACATCATATGGAAATTAATCCATAATGTCTTGTTGTTTGGATTAATTAAGATGAATATAACATTAACATGTTAGATATGGAAGCGTCTATGGAGCTAATTTTAAATAGGAATAACACAAATTTTCTCTCCACGTAAATTTAAATGACTTTAATAACAAAGCAGCTTTCAGCCTTAAAAAGTCCATCATCAGTGCCTATTGTGGAGGCACTAGATCGAAGTTAGATTCCGTCAATCTCCGACATAAAGTAGAAGTAGATCTACCTCCTACTAAATCTATTTATTAATGTAACTTTTTCTTCCGTAAGCACTGGTGATGATCTTATGAGCGCTGAAAGCTGATTTGTTATTAAAGTCATTTAAATTTACGTGAAGAGACAGTGTTTATTGATAGTTAATTTAAAATAACGGTTGTATTTCGCACATTGTGGGCATAACAGGAGTCAATAGCTAATTTAAAAAGTTTTTACATTTTGTGTTACAATATTGAATAAAAAAAAATATATCGGTAATATAAAAATAAATTGATCATCAGATCATCCGTGTCCTACTGAATAACTATGTACATATGTACTTGTTATCAGTGATAATCTAATAAGTATTACATAGTGTGCTGTTGAATTGTGTGATTCACAATTGTGTGTTTTTAAAAATTGATCAATTTCGCGGTCTTTTGATTTAAAAAATACATTAAGGTTTTATTGTATACCATAAATTATAATCTTCTCTTTTTTTCTTTCATTTATTTATTACGTATATTATTATTAAAATGTGTTTTCCATAAGCTGATATTTTTATATACTGCCTATTTTATATTATGTGATACAACAAGCATTCATGTAATTAGTATTTTCCAAATATAAAATTTATTATCTAAAATATATTAAATAATAATATAAGTTTTTCTATCTAATTAAATATTATAAATAATTTTAAACGCTTGTCTCACCATCTCGCCGTATTCTCTCATGTCTGTCATCTTTGGCACTTGCGTCTTCGTCTACTTCTCCTGAAATATAAATAGGATAATTAGTTTAAAATTATATACTTATGTAACTCTATTTGAAAATATTTAATTTCATAGTAATAATATACAGTTTGTACTTTCATAAATTAAACGAACAAATAAAATCTTTCTAGGGTAATTAATTTATATCTTTCGGAGGGGAACGCGTAAATCCCGACGGTTCGAAATCATTTCAGGGATCATTCTCAAGAGAGTCGCTCTCTGAATCAATTGCAAATGATTCATCATCATGAGCTACTCCCTTGAGAATGATCCCTGTAAAGGATTGAGAATGATCTCATGACCCGGATGATCGAAATGATCATCGGATTAAGAATGATCCCTGTAATTGATTCCGAATTATCACCGGATTAAGAATGATCCCTGTAATGGATTAGAAATGATACCCGGATTACGAATGATCCCTGCAATGGATTCTAAATTATTCCCGGATTAGGAATGATCCCTTTAATGGATTCGGAATGATCGCTGTAATGGATTTCTTGGTACATTAAGATTTATTAGACTCTGGTGGGGTAACCTAAATATTTTTATCGGGTAGTAGAAAAAGTAGGACTTAGTTTTTTCTTAATGTGGCGTTTTATTCAGTTTAAGGGTAAGTGTCCATCTGAGACTAAATCTCGAGAGCTAGTCTCGAGATTAGTCTCAGAACCTTATCCACTTGAGAGCAACATCAGGCTCTCCCGAGTCTCGGAAAGTCGGCGAGTCTCCGAGACTAGTCTCTGTCCCATGTCCACTAGCGATTTCAATCTCGAGAGCGAGTCTCCATACTAAAAAGTCTCAGATGGACACTTACCCTAAGACGTATGTAACCAAAATGAAGTATCACAATAAGAGCGTTACACTCTGCATGTAAAAACGCAGTGATGATTGTTGACTCATTATATTATACATTACACAAATAACTGTAGTTAATGAATCTATCCATTATTCGTATTTCTAAGCATTATTATGTCAATCATAGTTGTACTGGTGGTGTTGGTAATGTCTGTTGAGGACCAGTGTATGAGGAGGATAGGTGGAGAAGACGAAACAATGCTGAAATGTACATGTACAGAAGACTAGAAGACCTGATTTAGAGTCTGTTGGTGACACTACGTCAGTGGAATTCGTAAAGGGAGGCTGAGATGGATTGGCCACGTATAGAGAATGCCAGAAGAAAGAGTGGTGAAAAATGTTTATAAAGGAAATCCTGGGGGAAAACGCTAAAGAGGACGCCAAAGGCTAAGATGGGGAGACCAGGTAGAGGACGACCTCAGACGTATAAGAGTCAGAAGATGGAGGACTGTGGCCCAGGACAGAAACCTCTGGAGACAGGCTGTGTTGCAGGCCTAGGCTCTTCGAGAGCTGAGCGTCAGAGATCATGATGATAAATGTCTATTGTAGCCAAATGGTACCTTTCGATAATCGATTTTCTTTGTTTGCAAGAGAATATTTTGTGAGTTATTTCTGCACGTCCCAACAGTTGAACACCCGAACTATGTAGAGCGAACTATATAAGCGATTGCACCTTGAACCTCCTTTTTTCTTTATATTTATCTTCCCTGCTCAGGACTTTTTTTTTCATTAAAACACATCTAACAATTCTGACGAACCAACGGATACATGGAGAAATTTTCATTCAAATCGGTCCAGTAGTTCGATTGTATAAATAGTCGTAACAATCCTGATGAACCAACGGACACTTGGGTGAAAGTTTCATTCAAATCGGTCCAGTAGTTCGATGGTATATAATATAGCCATGACAATCCTGACGGAAAAAAAGACACTTGGTAAAAGTTTCATTCAAATCGGTCCTGTAGTTTGATGGTATATATAGCCATAACAATCCTGACGAACCAACGGTCACTTGGTAAAAGTTTCATTCAAATCGGTCGAGTAGTTTGATGGTATATATAGCCATGGCAATTCTTACCAACCAACGGACACTTGGTGAAAGTTTCATTCAAATCGGTCCTGTAGTTTGATGGTATGGCAATCCTTACCAACCAACGGACACTTGGTGAAAGTTTCATTCAAATCGGCCCAGAAGTTTGATGGTATATATAGCCATGACAATCCTGACGAACCAAAAGACACTTGGTGAAAGTTTTATTCAAATAGGTCCAGTAGTTTGATGGTATATGTAGCCATGACAATCCTGACGAATCGACGGTCACTTGGTGAAAGTTTCATTCAAATCGGTCCTGTAGTCATGAAGAAGCACGTGCTTGAATAGATAACAAATATTTAGTTTCCGTCAAAATATTAAGTTGTGTATATTATTGGATTAATGATTAATATTATTAAGAACGTAAAGAAGGTTCAAGTAAAGCTTCTTTTACCGTTAAAACAAAACAAATCAACTCAGTTTCTGAACGTGTAATATAACTTAAGAAATGTAAACAAAGAAATTCTTCTTACATCAGTACAGATTACCCCAAAAGGTAAACAAAGAATATTATGTAATTAAATTTCTTAACATGTTTTTTTTATCGCTTAAACTTAAAACATCAGTATAATATTTATAAATTAATGTATTGTAACCATAATTAAATAATAAATTAAATTTGCCATAATTTGTTTTGTTGTGTTGGTAGTCATATAAAACAGCTGTTTTTGTTCTAACTTTTTTCAGTTTTAGTTCGATGGCCACGTTGTAAATACTACGCGTCTTTTTATAAATTAAATTCTGTCGAATATTTTAATAAATTCTATTCTTAATAAAATATATATCGTTGTAGACCTTGTAAAGTGTATTGTGCGTGTGTTAAAGTTAATTTTTTATTTATTTATTTATTTTTTAAATTTGTGATATGTTTTTCTTTCGTTAAGTTACACTTATTTCTCTTATCTTCCTATTTCCCTGTAATATCTTTTATTTAGTTATAACTTTGCCATGATATATATATCTTTTAAATGATGTTAAAATTATAATCAGTTACGAAGTATTTTGAAGAATATATAACAATTGAAGAATCATGAAGAACACTTCAGAGTGAACAAACTTCGTGGAGTTTAAAGGTAATTGATTCTTTATCTTGTTTTTGTTTAATGATCTACTCCATACACAATATGTAAAGAAGTTTAAAGGTCCGATATTTTAGTGATAAAGTGGAATTGGACCTTAAGTAGCTCATAAATGGTCGCTATCCTGAACCTAAGTGGTTATGGTTATTAAGAGATGAAACCATATTAGTATTTTGACCAGGGGATGATAAATATCTGCAGTAACTTTGGTTCAGATATTTTTCAAAGAATAGAAGAACACACTGCACAATTAAAAACACACCACGCACGATTTCTTTTATGTACAGTCTATCTTTAACTTTAATGACTTCGCCAATTTGTGACTCAATTTTAACATTTGGATATCTATCCTGCCTATTTGCGGATAGCTATATTGTAAATGAAACTATGATAAATGAAACTATGATAAATGAAACTATGATATGTAGTTCTGATAAGATCTAAACAAAAAATGGGGGTGGTAAACTTGAATTCGGGTGTTTAAAAAAAACAAAGTTTTTTTTTTTTTTAATGATTGTT
Source organism: Gerris buenoi (assembly GCA_001010745.2). Classification (NCBI taxonomy): domain Eukaryota; kingdom Metazoa; phylum Arthropoda; class Insecta; order Hemiptera; family Gerridae; genus Gerris; species Gerris buenoi. The sequence goes on from KZ651228.1 coordinate 37,337, forward strand.
GATATTAAACATAGTCATATGTTTTCTAGGGAGAAAGCAAACATAACTGAGTTATTTTATTTTTATTCTTACCTTCCTGAACTTTTAGATTCGTTTTCCTTCGTAATTTTTAATATTCTTTTGTTGTGTTATGTCCGTTTAAGTTTCATGGTGTGAATTAAACATACCTCTAAACTAAGTATAATTATTTTTTCCTACAGTTGACCGATAAAGCAGTTGTTATCGCACTCAAAATAGTACGCAAAACAGCAGATTCCTGCACTTACTACTTTACCGCACTCGTTTTACTTTACCGCACTCATTTTACTTTACCGCACTCCTGTGTTCCAACTTACGAACATAAAAAACTTAAATCTAAACAAAGATTTAATAATCTAAATTATAATTATAATAACAATGACAACTAATGGTTATTTTTTGACTAACTTCACGATTTAAACAATATATATCAAATATAAAAATGTTGAAGTATAAAAAGTGAAGATAAAAAATCTAAAATAAAGAATGAAATGTGATGAGTAAGGGTTATGATGAGAAATAAGTTTGCAAAAAATAATCCGGCAAAAAAAGGCAACACTGTCTATAAACAGAACAGCTGGTTTACTTGATATTGTAAAACCTTTTATACATGTTGACAAACACTCTATTATTTTCAATTTATTTACAGATTAAAAACTAACTGTAGGAAAAATGTAATGTGCAACTCGAGCTTAAAGTGTCTTTGCTGCACTCGAGAAACCTTTCCGCCCTCGCCTTCGGCTCAGGCGTAAATATTTCTCTCGAGTGCAGCAAAGTGCCACTTTCCGCACTAGTTGCACAAATAACTATTTTTAATAACTTAAAATTTTTATTGTATGTAGTTACTTTACCTCACCCCTTGCCCTCCTTTTCTCATAAATTCAGTGACTTAAATTGCACGATTTTCATAGCTTTTTGTTTGGGACCAAACAATACTACCGCGAATGTTAAAGATGAACTGTTTACAGATTTGAGGTAAATTTACTTCAAAGAAACATTCCTTTTTTTCGTTTTCCAAGACAATTTTTAAACTTTTCAAAATTCTGTTTACAGAAACAACATTTACTTTAACTTTATTTATTTAAAATAAGTATACATTTTTTCCCCTATTCTTCTTAAGTTTTTTTTTTGGCTAATCTGTAGTGAGTAGTGATCAATACAGTCCAGAATCGCTTGGTGGCACAATTTTGCTCGATTTTTACACTTAACAGATGATATCCGTTTGTCAAAATAGTACATATACATATAATGTAAGATTTATATATTTGAGAGATTATCAGTATGATTTATATATTTTAGAGATGACATCCCTTTGTCAAAACATTACATTTGAGTATTTGAGTGTGCCCCCCCCCCATGTTACTACCCTCTTCTCTTAGGTGATTAGGTGGCTTGATCACTAGTAGTTTAACCGCAATATTTATTAACAGCTGATAACAATATAAATAACACAATATTATTTTTTTAGTATCTGCTTTTTTGATAACTGAAAAATCGTTTGTATTTTAGTCCTTGTAGTCATTAAAACAGGTTTTTAATTTATATATTTCCTGGTCGTGTAACTGCAAATTATAAATACAACATATTGTTGATTACATAATACAATGATAAAAAAATATATATATATTTAAATACAGTAACGTTGTAGGTAACGTTTGTTTTCTTACAATTCTAAATTTTATAGTCGGTTATCTTTTTAAACAAAATGATTGCTATGTTATCTTTATAATACAGGTAAAAAGTAATTAGAAGCAGTGCTTTATTGCTAGAGGTCGACCAAGAAGTCATGAACACGGTAGAAACTGAAAGCTTAGCTTCGTTTAAAGTCGGGACTTCCGAGTATTGCCGAAGTCAGTATAGTCGGATGCTATTCTAGTTGTCAAATCTCACAAATAACAACAGGAAGGTTTCCAATCTGTTAGGTTTCCTGTTTTGTTTGTTTTTATACAGTACGAGTTCGAGTTATAGTCACAACTGTCCTAAACGATTTTCGTAAGATCAACAAATCCACGGGATGATGCAAATACGAAGGACGCTACAATTAACGGGGATGAAATAAAACGTTTGATTAAGTAAGTTAATCAAACTCAAAAATAAAAAGGAATATTCAATAAATTATAATATAAAGATATTATCGTATAGTAAAAGGGATTTCTAATCAGGTACAGTGTTGCCTGTGGCAAAAAATATAGAAGTTAAAAAAATAAAATCATTAATAACCAAAGAACAACACTGTGTTTTTTGACAGTGATCTATTTTATTAAAAACTGACTGTACATGACGACACTAGCGCACTCCTCAGATTTCCATAACTTCTTGGTCGACCTCTAGCATTAATTATTAGGATATTTTTATTATTTTAATTATTTAGGATATTCCGATGATCAGGGTAGCCGATTAGTTACAGCACTTGTAAGAACGCAATCCTCCTAATTTCCCAGTTCTAATTCCAGCAGTTTTAATCCCTGCAATTTTAATCCTAGCAATTTTAATCCTAGCAGTTGAAATCCTAGCAATTGTAATCCCAACAGTTTTAATCACAGGGAATTTTGACATATTTTACACGGGTAATAACATCGAGTAGGTGTAAAATGTGACCGATATTTAACTTATCCATGCTGAATAGGAAAAGAAAACAATAAATATATTCGTCGCCTTTATTTAGGTCTTATATTTTTATTTTTTTAATTAAAAATAAAGTGTCAAGAACATGTTCTTTACAAAGTATAAAAATGTCTATATTTGATTAATAAAGTTGTCTTCAAGTCCGCAGGTCTTGAAACGTTTTTAAGTGACAAGGTAGTATGCATCGTGTTTCTCAATTCCTTATTTTATGAATCATTACGTATAAGATTTTCCTATATTTCAATTTAGTCATTTTTTTCGTATAGATAGAGTTTAAATAGATATTATCAGCATATCTATACATAAAAATGCCTTTCTTCAGTACAACATCCAGTACCTCTTTACAGCTATAACTTTTATCTTAAAAATGTTTTAAGTATTTTTATCTCTGCACAGTTATAATACTATTTATCTTGAAAATGTTTTAAGTATTGTTATCTCTGCACAGCTATAATAATATTTATCTTAAAAATGTTTTAGCATTGTTATCTCTGCACAGCTCTACTATTTATCTTGAATATGTTTGAAGTATTTTATCTCTGCATTGCACAGCTACATTATTTATCTTGAAAAAGTGATAAGTATTGGTTCTAGTAATTTTAAGTTATAAAAAAATAACTTCTTTTGTTTTATTTCCAATAAAATCAATCTTGTCCGTTTATTTTGTCGAATTGTTTTCTATTGACCTCTTGACCGTAGCCTATTGCCATTTGCCATTTATTCAATATTATTTGCAAGTTATAATGCATTTGCTGCTTCCAATTCATTCAATAATTTGTATTTTTATATTTTAGCAATGTTATAAATTTAGAAGCATTAAGCATTATGGTGTGTACTATAAGCAAATTGCAATTAGCTAAAATGTTAACAGCTTATGCAATTCAAAAATATGTATAAATATATTTGGTGTAAATGTACAAAGCTAATGGAATCTATGAGTTTTATAATTTTGAACCTTATCTGATTGAGAGTTAAGGTATTCTTTAAAATGAGATAATATTACGTTGTATTGCATCAATTTAGGATCGCTTGGTGAAGCTATGTCGTATACAAGTTGGTGCAATAATGGTGATAAGGAGACCAAAAAGATAAGCTTTTTCATTTCTTCGTCGTCAGTATTATACAGGGTGAAATATACCTCGAGTCGATTAAGAAAATTCTCGATAGTTTCATCTTTTTGATAAGGAGTAAAAGGCATGTGATTATTTTCATGTGGTATTTTATTTGTATTGCTAGATCCATCTAAAATGCTATCAATACGTAATTTCAAATCGTAATAATTACTTTCTAGCATATTACAATTAGTTTCTTCCTCATATGGTATTTGACCTTCGTCGAAAAGTTGTACAATTTCATTTTGATTCATCTGATATTTTTCCCAGAGGACGTCCAGTTGCGTATTCATTGTTAATGCTTGATTCTTTGAAATATTATCTTTACTGTTAAAATAATGAATGAATCTTGTTACCTGATCTTGAATGAAAGTGTGTGTTTTCTTTAAGTGCTCATAGTGCTCCAATTTTTCCTTGTCTTCGCTTGAGTGCTTTGCTATAGTAGAACTCTTATTATGCCTCGACGTCATTATTGTCTTATAAGACGATCCTGAACCAACTGTTTTAATATCTGATTTTAGTTATGCTTCTACTTGCAGCAACAATAATTCTTTCACAACTATGACAATAACAGTTAAAAGATTGTGATAAATAAATTGAAAATTAAACTTGTTCGAGAAAAATACTGAACACTGTTGTAGTATTTGAAGTAAACGAATCAATACAGTGAGGAGTGGGGATACGTAACTGACCTTACTCAACCTCTTGCAACTTGCGCACCCCAAACCTTAAACGTTAGACATCTAATAATATTACCTATAAATCTATAATACTCAATATAACTAATAATATGCATCTTTTAGCCAAATAGTCATTATAAATGTATTAATACTATATCTTCTGATTCAAGTAACTTAAACATAATACTTAAAAGATTATATTTGGTCCAGCCTGCAAGCAATTTTTAACTTGAAAACTGGTTTGTAAGAACCGATTTTGATCTATTTTTTTTATTATCTGTTAATTTTGAATCCTAAATTAAAGTTATTAAGGCTTAAAAGTGGACTGAATATTTTTAAGTGTTCAAATAAACAATAAAAAATAAAATCATAAACGACAACTTAAATTACTTGAAAGCTATGCTAAAAACGATAAAAAAAACTCAAGAAATTTCTTGTGTCATTTGAAAAGCCTTTTTATTTAAGATATTTTACCTCAAACTTTTATTATAAATCTTCACTAATTACACATCTTTCTTAGCACGCACTAGCAGCTCTATTCTTATTTACTTATATCTCATAAACTATAGCGCTTATAAATACAAAATTATTACCGGATAATAAATTATTATTTATTACCGGAAGGTATTTACGAATAACATCTAGTCAATACTGCTTGTTTCTTATGTTTTTTCGACACTTATATTGTAGTTAACAACAAATATATGATTGATTTTAGGCTTGAAAATGGCCGGCTAGGCCGAAACGTTGCCGTAATTAGAGAGTTGTTCGCTTTCTTACTACTCTAAAACTGGATCCTCAACATAAAAAATTAAGATAATTAAGGGTACCCTACAGCCAATTTACATAAAAAATTATAATTGCAATTTATTTTAAGATAATTTATTGCCTTTCATTTACATCCAAGCAAGATCCGATATCATTTGAAAAAGCGAAGTTATGATAATTTCACTAAATAAAATCCCGTGCAAGCTAAAATCAGTAAAACTTAGTGCAACGAAAATCACAAGAATATCGTGTTAACGTATTATTATTAGCAGATTTTAAAAATATAAAAAACTTAATATAATTCTATATAGAAACAATAATATTTGCAAGAGCATAGTTTTAAAATTTAAACGACAATATTTTGAGCATCAAAAAACACAATATTAGGTTTAAAATTTCGTTTGAATCTTTAGTAGGTATACGGGTATAATGTAAACAGTGAAGGATTTTCATGGAACTATGACATAATATGACTTTTTTTTGTATGTTGTCAATTCCTTAGTTAAACTTTATATATTTTTTAATTCACTTATAGTATACAATTTTCATACATTGTGCTATTTTATCAAGAAGTTAAAATTAAAGATTAGCATGCTGAAGAGCTTTTAACTTTAAAATTTTTCTATTTTAATTTTTTTATGCTGCTATTTTTAGGTACACCTACTAATAAAAATGACTAGGATTATATTTTGTTAGAAGAGTGTCTATCTCTAGAAGTATACATCATGTTAAAGATGTACTATCGTACTTTCTAGACAACGCCCAATAATCATCTAGCCCTTTCTCTTCCTATCCTAATTCAATTTGTATTTGAACATATACCTCTCCACTCTCCAAATTAAACAGACAAAGGATATTTTAGACTTTGAAAATTGAAAGATTTGAGTGATAGAATAGAAGAAAGTTTTTTTTGTTTTTCCCTGATTGAGATTGTGGTTATTGCGGTTGAGGTCCAGATAATCTATTATAGTCATAGTTCTGGCTTCGGTTCGACTCTAAAACAAACCACTATTTTTTATCCTTCTAATAAGATTAGCGTGGTTTGAAGTAAGTTAGATGATTCTATTAGAGTCCAATTTCATTACATTTAGTCGTAAGATTTCACAAAAATGTTAAATATTTCCCAATCTTATCTACTTTTTTCTTAGGAAGAAGATAAACCAAGTTTCTAATATTCAATATTGAGTTCTAATAATCAGTTATATAAAAAAAAACTTTTTTAAAATTTTAGAAAATTAATAAGGGCTTTTTTCTGCTGGCTTTTTTTTTGCTTTGTCCTTAATAGTTATTTACAGTCTATAAGATTAGAGTTGGCACAATCAAAAGGCGGGAAAATTTTGAGGGAAACGATTTTATTGGTCCCCCATGTTGAATGCGACTTCAGAAAAAAAATGCTTTACTCTACCCCTGTTCCACAAAAAAATATAACATGGCAACACCGATTTTCCCTTTTTATAACCCCAAAACTACCTCCACATTTGTTGTTTCTCGCCTTCGATTATGCCAACTCTAATCTTATAGACTTTAGTTAATGTCATTTATTTACGTCGCGTCAGAGAGGTTACGTAAAAGTGAAGAAGGTTGCTGTGACGTTATGCGCCCTTCACGATTTTTCTTCAGGTTATTTTTTCTTGGCTCATAATATACCATTGTTTTACTAGTGTTCTGTAAGAATTTTTTTAGTTTTTTCATCTTTTTATTCTATTAAAAGCTTTTTTAACTGCTTTTAACCTTATCATATATTAGTAACATCATTAATAAGCCAATAAATGTATACATTATAGATGATAAAACAAATAATCCTCACAAATAACTCAAATAAGATGTAAAAGATCTGTAAGTAAGTTACAGATTATGTTACGCCACACAGGAAATGGATTTGTATTGCGGTAAAAGTGAAATTTATCTCTTAAGGCTCTATAGTTGCTCCCAAATTCAGTAATTTGCTCCAAATGGAGTAATTTCTCATTCTTAAATGAGTAAAAAATAATAATAACATAAAATAGCATTGATAAAACCTAGTTGTATATTCTCTATTATGAGCCAGCGCCGATTAGCCAACATAACAACACACACTTTTGTTTAGTAAGTGACGTCACACTTCCCCGGCGTATTCTAAAAACAGATAGGGGAGTAAAAATTTAAAGATAAACCTAAAATTCTAGGTCTCTGAATTGAATTTCCGGCACGGATCAACAAAAGATTACCATTTAGTTTCACTATTACATTTTTTCCCCTCGTTTAGAGCACTTAATTTAAACTGGGCGCATGTAGTACATTTTAAGAGTCTTAATTACATCTTTTTCATTATTGAAATTATCTTGGAGAAGGATTTCAGGCCATACCGGTTTATCTGCAGTGGCCTTGAAAGGCTTCCGGATCTCAACTTTTGATTTTTTCCCCCCTTCTTTTTTTAACTCGACATAATAATTTAATTTTTTTTCGTCATTAGCTCGAAGAAACATGTTTGTATGAGGTGAAAGTTTTTTTTTTTAGTTATATCTTGCAACGAAAGAGAGCAGATGCGTATAAAGTTGTAACTATAGGGGAGGAAAAACATCAAATAGTTTTTTTTTACAAACCGAATTTAATAATTGCTGTATCAAAAAATCAAAAAATGATTTGGTCCTAAATATGATGCGTATATCAGACAGAATGAAATTTAAAGAACCCTTCAATTTAATATTTAGGATACTTGAACCGCCGGTTTTTTTATACTGTTCCAAATTTTTAAGTAACAAGAAATTTGTATCATCCTGCACATTAAATATTAATGCTAAAAGAGTAAAAAACCTTTCTTTTTTTAAAAAAAAACATATAAGGCCCATAATTTTTAAACTTTTAATTGAAGGAAAGATCCGTATTTCTAAACTATATTGTATATTTCGTATTCTCTTATTTATTATTATATTATTATTTAGATTATTATTACATTTATATTATTATATTTATATTATTATTTATATACATATTATTATTTATATACATATTATTATTTATATTATTATATTTATATNTATATTATATTATTATTTATTATTTTTATGTATTTTCTAACTCTCAAAACAATTAAGTTTTGTTTCAGATACTGTCTAACCTGCAGTTATTTATATAGGTTAGAGGTGTGGTTAGTTTAGGCTTGGTTGCAGGTTGCAGCTGACTTTAAATTTAAAATACCTGATTTATAATTTCAAATTATAAGTTATTGATTCGTGTGTTTTACCTTCATAATTTTTACTTGAGTTGAAACAAAGATATAGTAATATTATTTAGAAGATTATTTTCTAATATATTTTTGTACAATTATGTTGATTTAAAGCGGATATGCACTATTTAAAAATAGATAATAAAAGTGCATAAGAATCTAAGAGGATTTTATTATTCACAGTTGCACAATAAATAATTATTTTAAAGGGAATAACAACAAATGGCACACTAGTAGATATACAGTGTTATCAGTATGTTTTGAGAAAATAACAATATATCTACCTACAATCTATTTATACATATGTATAGTTTTACTCCGATTTTGATGAAATTTTGCCCTCTTAACCTTCAAAACAAAAGGAAAATAGGAAAACCACCGGGATTTTGACCTCCCACCCTCCTGGCCATGTCGGGTACTTCAGCTAGAATTAAATAATGGTACATAATATATAATTGATAATGCTTCAAAATAAGGGATTGTGTTATTAATAGTTATGTCATTGAGATTGGATTTAATTAAATTTTCGTTGTCAAATTATCATTTCTTTTTAATCCATCAGTAAATGCGGTTGGATTCATCCCGTGATAAGGCTGCTGGTGATTGAATCCTTAGTGGATCCGCAATCACTTTTCAGATAAAAAAAAAAATATTTCGATTACTAAAGACTGAAACAATGGTCAAATAAAGACACAAGTAATCTCCACATATATTCTCTGTTGGGATAAAAAATTGAAACCGCATCTGTAAGGCTATACAATATATTTGTACAGATACTCGAGTATTGTTTTTTTTTTTCGTGGACCCTATAGTCCAGGAGATAGCGTGCAAAAAAAGTGTCTAACATCAAGCTAGAATTTTGTGTATAAGTCAATATTTTAGCGCCTTTTAAGAATATGTGGTCGGCTAAGTTCGTTTGCGGGACATAGCTTGGCAATAGGGTTTTGAAAAAAACAAAACGAGGGAGAGCGGCCATGTCTCACCAATTATGGTGGACAGTATGATTTTCATGATGCTGAGTACAGAATTTGTTAGTATACCAAAAATCAAGTCGATGTTATTTTCACACTTGATAGGCTAGTTAGTCAAATATTACTAAAAATCAACGTAGTCCCCTGTCAAGGGACAAACTAACATCAACTTGATTTTCGGTCTACTAACTAATTCTGTACTCAGCATCATGAAAATCATACTGTCCACCATAATTGGTGAGTCCACAGTTTTTTTTGTTTGTTTTTTTTTTCAAAACCCACGCCAAGCTATGTCCCGCAAACGAACTTAGCCGACCACATATTCTTAAAAGGCGATAAAAGATTGACTTGTATACAAAATTCTATCTTGATGTTAGTCAGACACTTTTTTGCACGCTATCTCCTGGACTACTACTTGTTCATAGTAGAGGATCATGAAGTAAACCAAATTTAAATGAAATTGGTATTGTTATTTCAGATCGGTGCACCTGCGTAGTTGCGAAGAAGACATTGAGAGTCTCCTCCTGCATTTCAAACAGGGAAGATTCAAAGTTTTGTGTAAGGAGTATTTTTCAAAAGCTCACATTTTATAGTGACTAAAATGTATTATTTATTATATCTTAAACCGTTTTTATTTTACCAATACAGACTCATGTGAAAGGAACAACACAAGCCAGGAGAAGCCAAAAAAGAGAAATTGCGAAGCATAGCATTTAAAAAGAACAGATGTTTTTATTATTTTATATTTTAATATATATAATAAAATACCCAAAATAGGCAATTCTTCGTAAAATAAATTTACATAGACAAACATTTCTATGAAATATTAAAATATTTAATTTTTCCTCCATCAAAAACTCAAATAATATTGACTAATAAAGAAATATTTATTACGAATATACCATTGACCATCATCGTCTGCAGCTAGATTTTTGGTTAGATAATTTCAAAATAGTCAAAAGAATGATTGCGATGTAAAGATGAGATTGCTCAGTGCTGTACAAGAAGTTAAACTTTCGATAGATTTGAAAAAAAAACAAAAAAACAAAAAAAAAACAGCGTGGATGGCAACACTGAACTCTCACTTCCGAAATCAACCAAGTCATTTGGACAAATTATGGAAACGCTAAAAATTCCATTAAAATATCATAAGGACTTTCCCTTTAGTGACTTTTTACAGTGAATTGCAATTGAAGACGGTCATTCAAAATTTTATAACTTTTAATCCTAATAGGAAAGAAAAAAACAAACTTTTACACAACAACTCTTAACTGTTTGATAAATTTCTTTTTATATTTGCATTTAATGGTTACAAAAAATGAAAGTGAAATTATCAGTATATTAATCTTAATGACCTTAGAAACTTTTGTTTCATTATTAATTCAAATATTAATTTGCTGTTTGTTTAAAATAATAAAAATTAATTAACGTCTATTCCGCGATTGGATTTGAATCGCTTGATCTTTTGGACTCAAGAAGTTAAAGTCGGGGCGTTTCATATGCATTCTCCATATAGCATTATAATAGTGCCAATTCGAATGATCTTATACTAAAAAAGATCTTATACTTCTACTATAAGAGGTAGTCCAGGATATAGCGTGCAAAAAAGTGTCTACTGACTATCATTAAGCTAGAATTTTGTGTATATAATTTAATCTTTTGGTGCCTTTTAAGAATACGTGTCAGCTAAGTTCGTCTGCGAGACGGCTTGGCAATCGGCATTTAAAAAAAAGGTAGAGAGCGGCCATGTCTCGCCCTTTTTGGTGGACAATGTGATTTTTATGATCCTGAGTACGAACTTAGTTTGTTGATCAATTATCAAGTTGATGGTAGTTTGTCCCTTGACAGGGGAACACTTTGATTTCGAGTAATATTTGATTAACTAACCTATTAAGTGACAAACTACCATCAACTTGACAATTGGTCTACTAAGTTCGTATTGATCATGAAATACACTGTCTACCAAAAAGGACGGGACATGGCCGCTCTCCACCGTTTTTTTTTTTTTTTTTTTTAAATTCCGATTGCCAAGCTATGTCCCGCAGACGAACTTAGCTGACCATATATTCTTAAAAGGGACCAAAAAATTTACTTATACACAATATTATAGCTTCTATTCTATTATTTAGCAATACTAGAGGAATTTCTCTCAAGATAAAGATTATTTCATTTATGTCAAGTAGATTATCAAATGAGGATATCTCTACCGTCGATACTTGCTTGATCTGGAGATCACTGGAACGGTTTCGGCTAAACACCATCATCAGCAGAGTCGAAGTCTCTCGTAGCATTCCACACATTCAACGAGTCTACATGAGAGAATGATGTAGTTGTTAAGAGGTTGTACTTTTTCAGGACAATTTAGTAGTTTAATTAATTAGTTTGGTTTTTGAAACGCTAGGTGACCTGCCATGGAGCATATAGCCGACATATATCACTTTGTGTCCGACCCTCCTTGTGTTAACATGTCAATTATAGTTTGGTTTAACAAATGATCAAGTGTCTTAATTAATCAATCATTCAATCTCCAATCATCGGTCCATTTCAACTGGTGACATCATCGGTCCGTTACAGATATTTTATAAGCAGTCACTCTAATGTTGGATGTTGATGTTGGATATTCATTTTTATCGAAGAAAAATATCTAATACGACTGGTACCGTTATTTGCTTGCAGTGAATAGCGGACAAGGTTGTCAACTTTACTCAAATTTGGTTATAATAAAAGTTTCAAAAGCTAAAGACATGTTACATGGTTTTTTTCAACAGGATTTTTTGAAAGGTTTGCAGTCGGTAAAAATGTTGGATGTTACAATCTTTTGTTAGAGTGATCTTCGTTTATATGTCGAAGGCTATTACTATAAAGGATGTATCGGACTTTTATATTTCTAAGAGTGTAAGGATATTCTGTTGTTGAAGCTGAAAGAGATCCGCTTGAATTAAACGACGTACCGGAACCTGATCGATTCCGGTACAAGGTGTACAACCTGCTTGTATCTAGACCGTACCGCTCGAAGCACTCAGGTACGTTACCGTACTGAAGAAACACACCGGTACTCTAATACACTCTTTGATTCCGTGAAATCCTTTCCCATCAAGGATGATCGAGTGATCGTGTAATACAGAAAAGGTATCAAACTGGATAACGAGCTATCGACACGACTAACACACTTTAAACAACGGTACCGACACACACGCATCATTCGGCATCATCTCAAGAAAAAACTGTGTCTCGGAACAGTTCGGTTTTTATATTCTCGAGAGATATAAAGACAGTTATATTACAGGGCTCGTGCGACAAAAATGCACTTCTGCACTAACTTCACACAACGGTGTTATACCATACAGATCCTGCGCATTCTTTTCTTGAACATTCTTCCGGATAACGTTTCCTGAAAAAGAAGGTTCTTGAACTTTTCAGGTTGCCCTTGCCTTCACTTGCTTCAAGGAAAGAAAGACCTAATTTAAAGAATCAAAAATCTTAAGCTGGGTTCACATCAATAAAAATTTACGTTTTTCGGGCTGCATGTGTACATGTGATTTATGTGTAGCAGTGTAGGCTCTCAGACCCACAACAATTTTTGCCATACAGCGCGCACACAAACCATCCGTTGTCGATTTAGACAACGGTTAGACGGGACTCCAGTGATGGATGCTGAGGACTCCTCTTCTGAGTTTGCATGTGCATGTCACGGTTTTCCTAGCTGAGCAACTCTTAATGTGCAAAGCAAACTCAATTTTGTGCCAGCGACTAAACTTCAGTGTCTATCGCTGGATTCACGTCTAGGAAAAAGTACCTTTAGCGTTAAGTAGCGAAAATCGCTGGCAAAATAAGATGCTCATTCAATTTTAGTGGAAGACAAGTTAAAATCAGCAACCAATTAAAGCTAGCATGTAGCGCTAGGAAAATGGCGAACAAGTAAGATGAATGAAGATGGAAATCATACAAAATAATTGATTGAGTTGATTATAATTTTCCAAATTAATCTTGCATAGGTAAATGTTTTGTTTTTTAATTTGACCAAAAGATCTCAGCTTCTTATTCATCAAGGTGATGATCAAATTATAATTTAAGACGACATTCAAATAATTGCAATATATGTTTACACTGTTTGGTTGCTTTCCAGTTTATACTGCTTCCTCATCATCACATCATTCAGTTATTACATGACGAGAAATCACGTTATTTATTTAATTTGATGTGATCATTAGTGTAAAACAAATCTCACCTGGCTGGGATTCGAACCCAGATATTTAGTTGTTCTGACCTTAGTTTCAGTCGAAGCTTCGTGTACACTAACCACATCGCTATGTCGGTCCCCAGAGTCAGTCTTGTCTTATGTTCTTGTTTTATGTTACTAATGTTTTATGTGTGTCTTGTAATGTGAGTTTAGTCCTGTTTTATGTTCTTATTTAGTAATAAATAATTATAATTTTTTATCTTTCCTCTTCATTTGACCTTTAGAAAAATACCGAGAAGTTCAGTCAAGTTTAAAACCATTGCAGAATGTTTTCTTTACATTCCGTTAAATATAAATGTTTAACCGCATCTTCTAAATAATGCCGTTTTTTTTTCTTCAACATCTAAAGTATTCGGTGGCACTTTTGATACACTAACTGTTATTAACTGGTCTCTGCGGTCACCAGATTGCACTGGAGGTCAGGCAAGACCACAGACATTCAGTTACAAATATAATTTTTTATTTAAAACAAATCGTATACAAGAAATCGTCTAAAAATAATTTTAACTGTATAATAAGCCTGTTATCAATCACAATTTTTCATATTCTCAAAAACAGAATCGCAGAAAACTATCGAATAAATCATTGACGAAAATTAATTACCCAGAACTGTCAATAAAGTTCTGCATCAATAAAAACCACAGTTCAAAATACATCAACAGTAAATGTTATGTTAACACTTTTGAGGCGAAGAAACTTATAAACCATGAATGCAAAATTATAGAACAAGTTCATTTGTTCATTTGCTATTTCTTATAAGAAAAATACCTGTAAAAATTAAGTATGCATTGAACACAACGGTAAGAAATAAAAAGTTTAAATTATACGCTCTTGTGATTTATTTTATTTTATTGTTTTTTTTTTCTTCTGAACTTACCGAAGCTAACGGAAGCTATGTGATCGTTCTGAAGAAGAAAATATTGTATGTCTCCAATTTCCAAAATTCAAGGACAGAAATCCGTTTCAGATATGGGGGAACATTTTTGGTTCCGTATCTGACTGTCGGTCTGTCTGTCACTCAATTTTCGCAAGCCAACATCTTATTTTAAAAACTACACGCCCGATTCTAATAAAATTTGTATGATGGGTCAAAATTAACCCATTGTTGGTCCCATATAAGTCTTAACCTTCTGCGGTTATTTGTTTCTCTGCTACATTCGCACAAACATACATTTATTTACACCTATATCTTCAGAAGTACTAATCTGATTTTTATAAAATTTGGGATACTTTGTCGAAAGTAGACCGTACAGATAGCACCAAATTAATTTCTACCGTTTAAGCTCTTTTACTTTTACGCTTAATAATTGATAAAATAATTTATGTAAAAGAAAAAAATTGATACATATTTAAAAAAAACAAAAAAATAGGAAACAATTAAATAATTTATACAATAATGGCTTGTAATAGAATAAAATCAATAAAGTACGGGAAAGGATGCGAGGAAGCTATGTGCCACACTAATTGGCAGTCTTTTTTTATTGCAATAAAATTGTAATAGTATTCAATCAATTATCATACTATAATCAGGAACTGAAATGATAAAAAGTAGTTTTTTTAAATTTTTATTATTATTTTATTTAATAATATTTTACGCGTACTGATCTGAATCAAACATTTTCCCTATTTCATGGACTGATAATCTCCGTTTGAATTAAACCTCAAAACGTTTGTAATACAAGGTTTTTGATTGGTTACATCTACGTTACGTAACGCACACCGATCTAGTTACGAAAGTGTTATTTAAATGTTATAATCGGCCTACTCTGTCATTAACCTGTGCTATTTTGGGTTTCCCCGACAACCGGACATTCCAAAATTATGAAAAAATATCTCGAAGAAATGTTTATGACCTCGAAAATGCTTCATATTATGGACATTTTCATATTAAGTTTTCTAAATACATCAAAGCTTTAAGCTACCTTAAATAATTTTATATATTTTAAAACCTAAGTTTATTTATTTATTCTGTTGTAATATTTCGCATCTATATACGTATTTCGACTGGTAAAGTGGTATTTTCTGTAACAGTACCGTATTGCATCAAATATAAGACGCATCCCGATTTTAGTCAAATTTAGGCAGTCTACCTTTGATATTGATGGAATATTAAATCTTTGGTTAGATGAAAGGCGCATTTGAATCGTTATTTAGATGTAAAGGCATATTTGAATCTTTATTTAGATGTAAGGCATATTTGAATATTTATTTAGATGTAAGGCATATTTGAATCTTTATTTAGATGTAAGGCATATTTGAATCTTTATTTAGATGTAAGGCGTATTTTAATCTTTATTTAGATGTAAAGGCATATTTTAATCTTTATTTAGGTGTAAGACAGACTTTATACTGGCAGAGAAATACCAAGCTTATTTTTTGAAAATAAAATTTTGAAGCTAACAAGAAATAAATTGGTACAACGGAACACCTTCACCCAAAATCTCATCAGAAATTGAACACGCAAAAATTCCTGAAAATTGATCGAATTGGAATGACAATGATATTCCTGCAAAATTCAGAAAATTGGAAATAAATAGTAAAAACAAGATCTCAGCGGTTCTCTTCAGGGAGAAGTTCATAAAAAAATGGCTGTTACATTAGAATAATTTAATTATAAGACACATCCCGATTTTCACGATACAAAAAACGGGAAAATAGTTCGTCTTATCTTTTAAGCAGTACGCGATAGTATTTATTTTTATTTTAATTATATTTTATTGTTTTCTACAATTGGTTACCTGCGATTAAGTTATGTTGTTTTCATGGTAAATTCAAACAAATATGTTTTGTAATTGCGTTGACTTTGGTTTTAATTTTCAGGGTATTTTGTTATTATATTATTAGCAGCACTGTTCTTAAAATTAATTTTTAATTGTAATAGCACTCCTATTGGCTGAGTGATTGGTGTTTTGGACAATAATACAAAAGATTTGGACAATAACAACAAAAGATCGCAATTATAAATGTAAAAATGGAAATATTGATTCGATGTTATCTCAAACCCTGTTACTCCTTTCTATGGTTAGAAATCTTTATTAATAATTATTTTTGTTATCTCTTATCTATTGTAACTTTTATCGATTGATAAATTGTTGTTTTGTCGATTACTCTGTTTGTTGTTGCCCTTGGAGGGGGAAATAACTGATGTTTTGCTTGCGAAATGAACTTTAAGAACGGTGTGATTTACGAGGAAACTTAACTGAAACTTTGTAATCCTCGATTCATATCAACACATCTAAATAGGGTTTTCTATAATCGAAGAATTATACTCGTAAATAAGTTTTAGGAATTCAGTTCAGTTGGCAACATCATATCAATTCCAGAACGCTTGGGTCCATGGGTTCTCGACGGTCTGAACTAATTAACATTGTTAAGCGAGACACTCTAGATGTGATCATGGAATATGATCGATGCTGGGGTAGTTAGATAAAAACCTGAGAATCGACGTCTCAAGTTAGCAACTTCATATAAACATGTTATTAAACGTTCTAGTCCAGGTGATAGCGTGCAAAAAAGTTTCTGACTAACATTAAGCTAGAATTTTGTGTCTGGGAACATAGCTTGGCAATAGTCATTTGCAAAAAAAAAAAAAACTGAAGGAGAGAGGCCATGTCGTGCCCTTTGTGGGGGACGGTGTGATTTTCATGATCCTGAGTACGAAATTAGTTAGTAGACCTAAAATCAAGTTGCTGCTAGTTTGTCACTAGGCGAGTTGGTTATTTAAATGTTTTTACAGAACTTATCAAGAGAAAAATTACCATCACTTGATTTTTGGTCTACTAACTAATGTTGTAGTTAAGATCATGAAAATCACACTGTCCTCCATAATAAAGGACGGGACATGGCCGCTCTCCACCGGTTTGTTTCTTTCAAATGCCAATTTTTTTTTTGTTTGGTTTGTTGGCCAAGTTATGCCCAACAGACCAAACTTAGCCAACCACGACATATTCTTAAAAGGCACCAAAACATTTACTTATACACAAAATTATAGCTTGATAATCAGACACTTTTTGCACACTATCTTCAGGACAATACATGATTTCAAAAATACTTTTTGACAAATAATAAAAATACCAAGCAATTATTATTTTGACGCTTAAAATCAAATAAAAGCTAAGATTCCTCCTTAATAGGCAATCATTAATTTCAGATACTTTAGGATAAAATAATAGTCACATAATGTCGTCACGATCTCTCCCGGATTTAAGTCTTTTACAAATTGACAAATCTGTTAGTCAGGTTTTGTGCTCCAACCTGATGGTTTAATTTCAGGTATTTCTATACCACTTTGGCTTTGACATTTGAAAGAAATAAAAAAAAAAAACGAACGAAGAGATTAACTATTGTGTCATACTCTTCATGTCCTTGAAGACATTGCGACAAAACTAAAAAAAAAAAAATACTTCTCTTTTGCAGTTTAAACATAAAAATCAACAAATTACCGTTTATACATTTATTTTTACAAAATAATCTTAATTTCTAATAATAATCTATATTATAACCTTTTAACCCTATAATTGGTTATTTTTCAATAATAATAATTTACGATTTACCATATAGAATCAAATAAAGAGCAATATAATTGTAACAAGTAAAGATATAGTTTAATTATATTAGATTATTACCATTTCTCGATTGATATTTATTTTAAAAATAAATGATTGTTTCATGAAAACTGTTCTTGATTTCATATAAATAATACTAAATATAACTAAATCACTGAATAAATTGTGTGTTCGTGACAAATTATAAGAATATTAATAAAAAGGGACATAAAGAAAATATAGAAAACATATATTATTTTCATAAATTCCTAATAGTTTCATGATTGCTGTATTTCATTTTATGTATATTCATGTAATTTGTATTTAGGAAAAAAATGGAGAGCAATATTAGTTGTTAAACAGCGAACTTACAAATTTTGCTTTAGACGACCATCAGTGATATATTTTATGAAATTTATGAGTAAAAGGAATGTGAGGATCACTAGCAAATCAAATTGAAAACATTTTTCTTTAAAGATAATTTTAAGGATACAGTTAAAGCTTAAACGAGTATTCATCAGGTAATATAATATAGTATGCAACTGATTGCATATAAGGATAAAGGATTGATCCTTTATGCACTGTAGCTACAGCCTTGAACGTGTTGTTATTATATACAGGTGCAGTAAAACCTATGAAGCCAAAGAGTACATTAGCAGGTACTTCTTTAGATTGTTACTGCCCTGTATTTTTTAATAAATATTTATTAAAACTACTGACTAAATAACTATTATTAACTACTAACTAACTATTATAATATAACTATAATACACAGGGATGTCTAGTGCACATCCCTATCTAGTGTGGGATCCTTCCTGTGGACAAAGGAAAATCACACTGTGTATGGAAGTACATTCCATACACCTTCTTTATAATGTTACTCCCCTCTGTTTTTTTTTATATATATAAGGGGAGTAATAATTTAAAGAAGTGCCCATTGCCCATTATCATAGGTAGTTTAAATATTCAAATCATATCAAACCATAATTTGCTTTATTTCCGACAGATTTAACTCTATGAACATCAGCTATGTATTATAGAAAATCGTGAACTAAACAACATTTTCTTGTCGCTCTATGATTTTAAATAATTAAGAATCGTACTCGACCCAATGAGAATAGAATCCTTGAAGCTTTTCTATTCACAAATCAATAAATCATCTCAATGAATAAAGAGATGAATAAAAGCAGTTTTATAAGTGAATGAAATTAATTTAGATTTCATGTTGAATGAAGAGTTGAAAGGTTAATATGTAATTTATTTTGCCATTTTAAATGTCAAGAACTAATAGGTAATAATATAAAAATAACATGATTTATTAAAACTAAAACGATAGATTCTATTACGATAGATTTAATTTTTAGTGTTATAAACTTGGTGTTATTAAAGTGATTATCATTTTTAAAATACATGGAAACATAATTATGATGCTACATAATATTATTTTATTTTTTTTAAAAAAGAAAAAAAATGTCTGAAAAAAATGCATATATTAAGTCAGTTTATCTTTAAAGCATTTAAAGTATACAAGAAGTTTAATGAAAGTGAAAATTTAATTTATGGTACAAACCTAAGATTAGTTTATCTAGTTATTTATGTTTGTAAAGTTTCACTTGTAGTTGATGTCCTGTTTGTTCTTGTTTGGAGTCTTTAAAGTGAAAATGTTAAGTGTTTCAGAATCTGAAATTATCTCGAGTCTTAAGTAGATTGTTCCTTAAGCTAAGAACAAGCGTTTCATTAAGTTAGATCCTTCCACTCAATATGATCTCGACTGAAATCAGCTTTATATTCTGGCATTTACAGCTTCTTTACTTTTCAACACTTTTTATCTTATTATATTATCTTACTTTGTATATTTTTAAATTAATTCCAAGAACTTAAATACTTAAGTTTTGTCTATACTGTGAAATCTGTTGACTATATTAACAAAGCACCAATTTTAAAAAAAAATTGTTTTCGTATAATTATAGCACATGAAATTTATGTTAAATAAAAACAGTTTCAATGACGTAATGTCTGATGTTGGAACAGTTCATATGTGTCACGCACTTCCCTTGGTGCCTCTCACAAATTGTGTAGCCTATTGCAGTGTGCAAACACGGTATTGCTTTTGTGTTTTGCCAGCCAAGCAAGAATGGTGGTATGAGAGCACGCTCGTCTCTGATAAGTCCTATATCAATACGATCTTCTTGATCTGGCAAAGGTCCAGAGTTGGGTGGGCATCGTCGGGCCCCTGATGAGTCGGACGTGACGAAACGATGCAGGACATGGCGTAATGCCGAGCCAACATCTTAATGACGTAAAACGAAACAAATGGTTTGATTCCTTAAGCTGGACCCAGAAACAAATTTGCGTTTTGCGGGCAGTTTGTGTTCAATGTGGTGAGCGTGCGTGACAGAATAAACTTGCAGACACAAACCTTATTGACTGGTGTAATTAATTTTTTGTCGTTAATATTTTTAACACACGTTGCAGTTTTTTATTGTTGTGGACCCAGCTTAAGAGATTCAGCATAAATAAATTCCTTTAAAATTTCACTTGGAAGATCTACACTTTATTCATGTTAATAATGCCATAAATGGTGATTCCTTAGAGTTTCAGCTTGAATAATTCCTTTAAAATTTCAGTCGGAAGATCTTAACTTTTTCCATATTAATGAGGACACAAGTAATCAATAACATGGTGTTCCAGTAAAATCCACGTCACGATGGGGTTGAAGTCCGACGTTTTGCTTTCACTACTGGAAGCATATTCAAGGGTTTGGTGCATCTTGATAGAGACTTGAAGCAAACACAGAACATACTGACGACTCGAGAGAAAAACAGCGTATTTGAGCTGGTTTTCTAGACCGTTGATTGATCATGGATTTCCCGGGGGTTCCTTTACGCGGGGTATTACTTTGTCGGGATAATGCAATCAGGCAGGTGCTCTTTGATGCTCCTTTTTTTCGGGCGGAGTGACTATGGTGTTGCCTCTTGATATCTGCCTGGTGCAGGTGCTTATTAGAGGTTTCCAGGTCCGAGAAAGAGTGAAACCACCCTCTCTCTGTTAAATTTCTCCGGTTGTTTCTCAATTTCAATAGCCTCCCTTACCACCTTGCATCAGGACACAAGTAGTTTTGATTCCTTTGAACAGTCGCATCAAAACTCCAGCAACATCCTGTACATTGGTGCAATAAAATATTGATCCATCTAACGTTGATTGAAAAGTATTTTATCGACTTTTTCCCATAAACACTCCTACTATCCCATTTCTCTTTCAGTATTAGGTTTTAGATTTAGTAAACAAAAACCGCAAGATATAGCAGGTAAAGGTAATGTATCCTCTTGATAGTCTAAAGGTTGAACCCTGCACAAAAGGTCCTGGATACTTTCACTGAGAGACTCCCGTGTAGCACAGTGAACCATGGATTGAAATATCAGGTGAAATTGCGGTTGTAGAACTCAAAGCTTATGTGCCCTATAGACAATATAACCTGACCCATATAGTAACCATGCCTGCACTCAATGCCTATTGAGTTTCACTGACACTCTCTATTCTTCTTGCCTTGGTTTCGCTACGGCTTCTACAATGTCACCCTTTTATCGTCAGAAGGATCTTGTTCGAGATTCTTTTACATGTTAAAGTTTAACTCGCAATAGAAACCGATTCAGTGCAACACTGGAACATTAATCAACAATTCATTCAATAGATTGATTTCGAATGAAAAAAAGATTTCATTATTAGATATCCTTTGAATGTCATCAAAGGACTCTAGATTGTATTCAAGTCCTTATTTTTAAAAAGTTATTGTAATTTGTTAATAAAATATCGGTTCTTTATCTATTTTACTACGATTTTATTAGCTTGCATTCTTGTCTGTTTGTCCAGTACAAATCTTGCAATCGTTTTTTAACTAACTTCCCGAGCAGCTAGACATTTGAAACTTTTTGAATTCTAGCCATCAATCAGAACATTTTAGCCATCCTTCAGAAGAATTTAATTCGTTTTCAGCAAAATTTGCTTTATGGAAAGAGTTCGGAAAAAATCCGCAATATGGATAGTTAGTTCGAAAAAATCCGCACTTTTTTTTTATCTGTTTGACATGACCCATATTTACGCTCTTCATTTTGATGGGTTTCAAATTTATGATTTATGAAAGAAAAATTAAAAACGTGGTATATAAAAAGTTCTTTTTATCTTATAATTATTTATTTATTGAAACCGCAAATAGTCCGATTAAAACAGTTTTAAGTTCCAGCAGTATTTAAAAAAAATCAATCCACGAAGTTATTGATATTTGTTTATAAAAATTATAAAAATCTTAAAACATTTTTTTTTTGCTCAAAGTAATCGTTTCAAACTACAGTTGGACCTCCTTATAACGTACTTCTATACAACGAACATATATTTATATAACGAATTATCTTTATTTCCCACGAATTCTCTTTATAAAAGTGTTTCTTCAGACTGAAAATAATTTCTCTACAACAAACAAAATTCATAATAATTACAAGATAAAAAGAACTTTTTATATACTACGTTTTTTAATTCAATTGATTCATTTTTTATTTACTTGGTTTACTTATTCTTTTTTGCTGTCATTCAATGTTTACCTCTCAAAAAATCTTAATTTTGAAATCTGTCAAAATGAAGGATGGTAAATATTGGGGATATGACAAAACAAATATAATAACATGCGGATTTTTTCCGTAATAACTTTCCATGCAGCAAATTTGCTGAATGCGAATTAAATTCTGCTGAAAAATTACTAAAAGCATTTAAATAATGCATTGTCATCGTGTTTTGAGCTGTTCTGAAAGTTTCAAATGTCTAGCTACTCGGGATGTTAGTTAAAATTCGATTGCAAGATTTGTACCGGACATACAATTTCTTGTTTGTTAATAAAAACGTAGTAAAAATAAAGGATAAATATCCGATTGACTAACTTTCTGGAAATTAATAATGGTGGTGTTTTTGCATTCTTTTATTTTCTTAAAACCATTTTTTAAGGAGTTCCTTATTACTCTAGCACACTCTAATGGTTTTGTGTATTCTACCTCCATTAGTTTAAAATGGAATTGGAATCAGATGATTCCACAGTACAGAGAAATCTCTTAATCTCAGTTTAGTATTCGTTTAAGACGTTATAAAACTCTTGACTTTTCATAGCGTAATTTAATCATTGTACAAATGTCTAAAATAAAATCACTTTCAGAAGTAATTAATTTACTTAAAGGCGTAGATAAAGGAAGAAGAACATAGAGGTATAACGTAAATATGAAATCGCTTCGATTTTAGATTCTACAATTTTGATTAAACTGGATTCAATATTTACACTACACTAAACAGGTGGAGATTTTTTTATTTTTTTATAAAAATCAAGAGGTTGTAAGTATGAAGTCATAGATGAAACAGTTCTGTAATAGGTGAAAATGGTACGGGATAGAAATCTTCCTCTTTCAGTGGAGATTTTTATTTATAAAAATCAAGAGGTTGTAAGTATGAAGTCATAGATGAAACAGTTCTGTAATAGGTGAAAATGGTACGGGATAGAAATCTTCCTCTTTCAGTGGAGATTTTATAAAAATCAAGAGGTTGTAAGTATGAAGTCATAGATGAAACAGTTCTTTAATAGGTGAAAATGGTACGGGATAGAAATCTTCCTCTTTCTGGACCACACATTTTTTCTATCTCTAAAATATAATAATTCTTTCACACGAAATTTCTATATTGCACATTTTTTCAATTTCCTTTTATGGAGGTGCAACTGTATCTTCATTAAGAATTGTAATTGTAGTTTCATTTAATTTCTAAACCGATGAAACCATATGTCATCCAAGGAAAAAATTTAGTTTTCGAGTTAATGGTAGTGTAATGGTAGCATAATAATAAAATAATAATAGAATGACAATGACAACCATATTAAAGTACTTTCGAGTTTTCTCAGACCGACAGATTTCTATAATTATAGTAGGGTTTACATCCGTCTATAGATGTAAACAGAGATGTAAATAATATGTATTATATATGTAAATATATTGTAGTTTTTAAAGCTTTAGACCTTCATTTCTGTAAAACACGAAGAAAGTGTGGAATTTTAACAATATAAATGACATGTACTTGTTTTTATTATGCAGGATAAAACATTAAGATTTCTCTTAAAGAAAGTATAAAATTGCGTCTACTTCATCTTAACAATGTAAAGTTACGTCTTTAAAAAAATTCCATGGTGGCATTTTTAAAAAAATACTAAACATGTAGCCGTTATTGTTAAGTTAAAAATGTTTTATTTATTGCTATAATAAAATGTGTGTATAAATATTAATCTTAATCAAAATGCCAAACAACTTTTTTAATGTACTTTGTTAGGTTTGTTTTTTACAAAATTCTTCAAACTAGGTTAAAACTGTCCGACGCATGCGCATTAACAACAGGAGTTAAACTTTAGTTCGATACGCATGCGTCGGACAGTTTTAAACTAGTTTGAAGTGTGGTTGGAACAAATAAAATATGTAATTGATTGTTTTGGATCAAACATTTTTGTGAATAATATTTAGACCAGTGGCGTA
>KZ651228.1:63010-76834 GCA_001010745.2 Gerris buenoi
CCCCCCCCCCCCCACCTTCCCATATCTTAACAGAATTAGAATGTGCTCCCCCCAAACCTAGCCGCTGGATACGCCACTGATTTAGACTGAAAGAGTAAAAATAAATTTATCGAAAAGAAGCCACTAAAGCTAAATTTAATTTACACTTCATTCTGTATTATTAGTTTTTTACTCTATGATTTTTTTTTTATGTATTATGTATAATTTTGATGATCATTAAGCATATTTGTATGTATTTACCAAAGACTGACACGTTGTTTGTTGAAACCCATTGTTTTAATATAGATGAATTTTTACCTGAAACAAATAATAAATATAAAATAGATTAGTATTGATAGATCGAACAAATTTTTAGATTTAGTTTTATTGCATTAAAAAAAAAAAAAATCCAAGACAGAAAACGAGGGGAAAATTTGAAATAAATCGGATAATAATAGGTTTTATTATCCGATAAGCATAAAATCATTAAATTATAAAAGCATAAAATCATTAAATTATATAAGCATAAAATTATTAAATTATATAAGCATAAAATCATTAAATTATATAAGCATAAAATCATTAAATTATACGAAATAGGACGCAAGGAAGCTATATGTCACACTAATTACAGTCTTTTTCTTACAATCTATGCGAAAAGAAGATTGTGAAAATCCATTATATAGTATGCTCTTAACATATTAGGTTTGTTCCAACCACACTTGAAACTGGTTTGGAACTGTCCGACGCATGCGCAGCGGACCACACTTGAACGTTTTTCGCTAATGCGCATACAGTTTGAAACTAGTTTGAAGTGTGGTTGGAACAAACCTATTGAGTCAAACTTTTGATATAGGCTATTAGATTATACATAACTGCTATTTTATGTAATTCATGTTAACTTTAACTACATATTGCTAGAATAAATGTTCTAAAAAAAATAATATGAACCATAAATTTGAGATTTGAAAAGAGTATTAGTTTAACTATTAATATAGTTTTGTCTGAGAATTTAGTCCAATAAATCGTTCCTTTATGAAAGAGCAAAGTTATTTCAATTACATCATATATTGAAGACAATTTGAAAAAGGATAAAAAAATGGCGCCTTAAGTTGATTGGAAATACCAGAGAAAAGCGAAATTGGCACTTAATAAAAAATAATGTTTTTTTTTTTGTTTAATCCTATAAATACTCAAAGTCGAATCTGTCGAAGTTATTTTATGCAAATTGAATTGGCGAGGAGGTCCAACTCTAAACCGCAATTATATTTTGCGGTTGTAAATTAAGAAGGTTATGTTTGGATGAGGTTGTTTGTTGAGGGCAAAGTAATGGAGCTCATTGGCCTACCGTATAATGGACGTAGCCTAAAGCCAACCTTGGTTCTTGCTTTGCGACCTCGACACGCCCTCTATAACTTGCACTAGCGCTGACCAATCTGCATTGTTTATTACCACTTCAGGTTCCGATAAATTCAATTCTAAACGTACTTTATTAAAGCACTAAAACTTTTCCCCATGACTTAGATAGGTGAAAGACCACTAGCGCTGGTCGAGCTATTTGGCGGTTAAAATTGTGAACTACTTATGATCTTTTGACAATCCTCGAATTCGAAGATATTAACAAACACTGGTTCTCAGCTCTGAGTAACAGTAAAGGCCATACACGGTCAAACTAGTTTGAAAAGCAAGTTTGATCAAAAGTTTGTCAAATAAGTTTGATGCCCAGTGTACAGTACACCACATCAAGCCATCAAACTCTCAAATTTCACCCACACACGGTCAAACTTACTTGTCAAGCTGGCTAGACAAGCCAAGTTTGATCGTGTATTGGGGCCTTAAGGAAGAAATAGAGGGAGCAATGCGATTTGAAAAGTGGTTCATAATGCTACACCCCTATACTAAACCTTTCAAGCGAGCTCAATACGAACTAAAGTGACAGCACGATCACGTGGTCACTGGTCCTTGTCTTATTGGTCTATTCCTTGTCCTTCCGTGTCCACGGAAGCTTGTCAACAAAACCTTTAACCTCATCCTTTTGATTGTTTTATTATCGAAATGCCAAAATATCAAATATGTAAGAGAAAAATCTGATGTGATTGCTTTAGAAGACGATTTTGTTTTATATAAGATTGCTTTTGGTTATCTAAGAACTATTTACATGTTACTAACAACGTAACTGCCTTTAGATAACACGGTTAACAACAAAGTTTAAAGTACATATGTATTTATAAATAAAACTGTATTAAAATATTATCCTTATCAGCTGACACAGATACATTTCGAGTTTTTATCGAGATATCGATACTGTTTCACCAAACTGCCGCTTGGGAGGTTTAGTATAGGGGTGTAGCATAATGAAACACTATTTGAGACTCCGATTCTACAGTACTGTTCCCTCTACCCCTTCCTTACTCTGAGTTTGTCATACATTTGCACTATTTTGTAAATAAAGAAGAGAGAAAAAAACGAGCCTTGGTGGCTGTGAGAGATGCGCGATTACTTCGAGTGCAAGAGTTCTCGGGTTCAAATCTAGCAAACTGACAACTTAGTTTATTAATTTATCTATATGAATTAAGAAGCTCACAATCTTTTGAACGGTGTAAAAGTTTTAGTTACAATTTTAACCGCCAAATAGCTCGTTGAGCGGTAGTAGTCTAACACAGGTAGATGAAGAGGGGAGTTGGAATCGTTTAAGGATTCTATGATTGCTGAATGAAACAAATAAAATTCGAATTATCGCAGAAGTAAAGGCAGTAAAGCTTGTAGGCTTTAGAGTTAATTCAATCTAAACACAGTAAAGCTTGTAGGCTTTAGAGTTAATTCAATCTAAACACAGTAAAGCTGTATGAAGAAGAATTTTATTCAGACGGAAATGCTTGAGACATATGGACAAGGAATTATCAATTAGGATAGTGAGATCTAACGGAAATTTCGTCTTACTATTGTGTCTAACAGAATTTTATGATTTCATCACTTAGAACATTGCTATGCGTTTTAATTTGTACAAACATTCTCAGTCACTTAAAATTCCTATACATTTTTAGGAACAACCAAGGTTTAGTTAATCATTTCTGGTTCAAAATTGAACACTATAGATTAGTGCCCATTCCGAAATTTGATGGAACGGCAGTCAAGATTATTATTTGTATTTTTCTTAATTTATATTTATAACTTTAACTGGCTAATCTGTAGTTATCCATATAGTCAAGAATCGCTTGGTAGCAGAATTTCCCTTGATTTGTACACTTAAGAGATTATTTCCCTTTACCAAAACAGTTCAATTTTAAGATTTATACATTTGAAAGATTATACCTATATATAATTAATACATTTTAGAGATGATATCCTTTTGTTTAAACAGTGCATTTGAGTTGCAGTTTGGAANTTCCCTTGATTTGTACACTTAAGAGATTATTTCCCTTTACCAAAACAGTTCAATTTTAAGATTTATACATTTGAAAGATTATACCTATATATAATTAATACATTTTAGAGATGATATCCTTTTGTTTAAACAGTGCATTTGAGTTGCAGTTTGGAATATATATATGTATTGTTAGGATCTAAGCCAATACTAAGAAACCAAGTTTGCAGCTTTGAAAGACCTGTGCGAGCAGAACCAAGTTGTTCCGAAAATGTCGACTTTTTTCGGAGTTTGCTTAATATCTTTGTTTCTGTGCATCGGAAAGCAAAAATAGTTATTATCAATATTGTACAGGACAACATTTTGTACAATTTTTTATTTTTTAATTTTTTACTACGTTCTATTCTCTCTTTTTTTTTAAAAAGTTTAGATACGAAAATAAATTTTTTGCCATTTTTAAAACTTCATAGCAATGTCGTTGTTGGTTTTACAAAGAAAATTTATTTGTAAATAATGTTTGTCTTAAAAAAAAGAAGATAATTATGGAGTGTTTTCCTGTTCTATAATTCCACCTGCATCACCTGAAAATTGAAATTTGCTATACATTTTGTATTTATGATATTTTTCTATGGGCTATAGTTATTGAGCTACAGATCAGTATAAATTTATTGTATGAAATGAATTTAAGCATGACGAAAACTTGAGTAAAAGTTGACCGATGTAGTTGAAGTTAGGTATGCCTGTTCCATTTGTCAATGCTTATACTAAGTTCGTTGGGAAAAGTTATCCGTCAAAGCGTTCACGTGCAGCCCTCAAGCAAATGTAATTTAAAAAAAATTCAATTTTAAATTTTAAAAGGGAAAAGATTCTATATTTATCTATTCTTTGAGAAATACCTTTATTCACTTCTATGTGTAACGTGATTACAGCTTAAGAATCATACGTATTACATTGTAGGAAGGAAGTTATCACTTTCATGTACTTACTGTAATTAGTTTTTTTCAGACCGAATGAGCTTTTAATTGCATTAAAGTCTTCATAATAGTACCAGATAAAAAATGTATTAAAAAAAAATGAGTTTCATTTCAGTTAATTTATGAGTAGGAAATTTCATAGGAACTCGTCCTTCAACGATCTGAGGGGAAAAGTAAATTACGTTATGTAACAGGTTAACTGATTTAAACATAGGACTTTAAGGATTCATCTAAAAAAAAAAAAAAAATGAATTAATAAGAAAGTGCTGTAGTTAAGAATCGTGGGAATCCAACGGTTTAACTTGCTCCGAAGGTCTTAGATTAGAAGAAGGAAAGTTGCCCCAAGAGATTCTAAAGTCCTGAACTGTGCAGGTGCGGCTGTGAAAGGTGAAACGGGCTGAAGGTCGGGGTCACGCCCTCTCTGGGCGAAAGTAAATCACGGAGTATAAAACAAAACGCTCCTGATGGTACCTGAACTTCTAAAACCGTCAAACAACAAGCAGTTTGTGAGTTAAGAGTGAACTTTAACGGTGCGGAAATCGTTAAATTTTTTTACAGCCTAAAGGCCGGTCTATCGTATGAAAAAGCTATAACTTAACTATAGAAATCTTAAAAAGAGGTTACTGTAAAGATAATGAAGATGAGTTTATTTTTGATTATCAGTAAATTAGAATTTGCTACAGACTATAATGATTTGTTATAGAATCTGCTGTAGGTCCATCTTGAGTTGTGCGAACCATCAAGATGAGTTGGATAGTTAAAGGAATAGAACAAAAAACTTATTTTGACAGCATACTTTATATACCCAGTGTTGTATTCATCTACTCCAAGATACTAATTCTAGGACCAGCTCATAAGTGCACCGGTGCACTGTTAGCCCTAACTGGAGTTACTGTTATGTTTTGATTGGTAAAATAGTCTGTAACCGGTCTCAGTCGTTTGACTAGGCATTTATATACCTGATGTACGCTGTACGCTTAACTTTAAGTACAACTTGTCGATCTTCTGTTTACGATGCAACTCTCTCTTTAAGTACAATGTTACTGAACATACCTATATTTTTTTAATATGCAGCTTGATACTTTTAATACATAAGTTAGAACTCAAACGTTTCTTTAAAATTAGTGACTGCCTGCCCTGAAATTTAAGAGGTAATGAGGTAATATGGACTACATTCTTATCTACGGACAACTTTAGTCTTATTATCCACCCTACAGCGCTAGCATCCCAGGTTGTATAACATAAATTTATTTTGAACTATTAATATTGGTTAAAAATAAAGCTGAATGTATATCTACCTTAAAATGAAATTGGTGCTAAGTTTTTTTTAATCAAATTATAGGTCACAATCGTTAAGTCTCATTCCAGAGTGGATAGAGACTGACCATAAGAAATACAAGAGACAATCTGCGAGGAATATAAGAATCAAAATACTAAGGAATAAAAGAGACAATCTGCTAGGAATATAAGAATCAAAATACTAAGGAATTAAGGAATAAAAGAGAAAATCTGCGAGGAACATAGGAATCAAAATACTAAGGAATAAAAGAGACAATCTTCGAGGAATATTGGAATAAAATACTAAGGAATAAAAGAGACAATCTGTGAGGAATATAAGAATCAAAATACTAAGGAATTAAGGAATAAAAGAGAAAATCTGCGAGGAACATAGGAATCAAAATACTAAGGAATAAAAGAGACAATCTTCGAGGAATATTGGAATAAAATACTAAGGAATAAAAGAGACAATCTGTGAGGAATATAAGAATCAAAATACTAAGGAATAAAAGAGACAATCGGCGAGGAATATAAGAATCAAAATACTAAGGAATAAAAGAGACAATCTGCGAGGAATATAAGAATCAAAATACTATGGAATAAAAGAGACAATCTGCGAGGAATATAAGAATCATAATACTAAGAAATAAAAGAGACAATCTGCGAGGAATATGAGAATCAAAATACCAAGGAATACAAGAGACATAGAGGATTTAAAGACGCAGACAATAAAAATTTCAACAAACAAATAGAGGAACAAGATGCAAAATTTAAAGACTACAAGAGGTAGATTTCGAGGAATGGGTAGGCAGATAGTGAGGATAAAAAAAGATAGACAATGAGGAATAAAACAGACACCCAGTGCGGAATAAAAGATGCAAGCAGTGAGGGATATAAGAGATAGATAGAGAAGAATTTTAAAAAACTGATAAAGCTTTGTGTTAAAATTGTCATACCAGTAGCTCTTGATCCCAAAACCTCTAAACATATAAGTACCGTAACATATAAGTACCGTATAAGTAACATATAAGTAAACCTCTAAGTATATAAGTATACAGAGTAGTGTAGTATAATTTTATGCAATTAACTTTCCACAATTACTTAATTATTTTACGGTAATTATACTTTAATCCATTTACAAGAATAAAATATTAAGAGATTAAACGAACTCGAGAAAGTGACAAGATAATATAAAAATAAATCAATGGTAATAAAACTTTATTGAACATTATAAAAATTGGTCTTTCTTCAAAATTGAAGAATCGAAGTATAAAACCATGTAAACATGTAATATATGTAATTAAACACAATTATATATTATTAAGTATTAAATTTGTTTAATGATTTAATATTTTTTTGGAGTTTGAATTAACATAATATGGTTTCATTTTCAGTAGATATTTGATCCAGAGTCAATTAACTAATATATCTTTATTTAATTGAAGTTAATTATACATATATATTTTTTAGATCCGGTTAGATTTATTAAGGAGTGATTCATAGGTTGAGTTATTGCAAAGTAATATAATAGTTTAAGGGGGATTTCTTTCCATAATGAACTTAAGTGGTTCTCCTTGGCCACCTTCGCCGAAATACCACTTCAACAGGAACTTAGCAGATATTTCTTAAAATGGAATCAGCTACGGGATATACGACTAAATTATAACACATTACTAAATTGACACAGTGTATATAATAATACGTTATACGATTATAAAAGATCTAATCTAAGTCTTAACAGTTTAAAGATATAATATTAAGGAGGAAATTGAGATTTTGCAAATTCCGTCATCTCAAATCCCTAGCAAGGATCATAATTAACAAGATTTGTACAATCTTAATCTCGATCTCTTCCGGAAGATTAATTAAACTTAGTCCGCGGAAACAAACGTTAATGAATTTAAGTCAATTTAAATTTAAGTTCATTGACTGCAGCTCTTAAATCCTTTTATTAAAGCAAAATTTTTAAAAAAGCGAAATTTCTCAGTTGCAATTTTTAATCTTTTTTTTTTTATTAATACATTGGATCAATAATTTCCGGGTTAATTAAATTATGTTAGTTCATCAGATAATTATCTTTAAATTCTTTATTACAGGAAGAATATTGAACCAAATCTATTTAAAAATTGATTTTCTTGAATTCTTTTGAATTCAATTATGCTGATTATTTTTTGCCTAGAGCTGTTTAACTAATTATGCTAACTCTATATAGTACCTCTAACCTGATAAAATAATTGTGCACCCAGGAAATCAATTTAAAAATTAATTAACTATTATATGTATAGAGCTGATTTGTATAATCAGCTGTCCTAAAATAAATGAAGAAATCACCAATACACTTAATGTAATTATTTTTTTATTTAATGTAAAAGAATTTTAATTTGTCTGTAGAAAATGACAGAATTTCTTATGCCAGGAGAATTATAATAAAGACTTCTTAAAATATTATTCGAATATAGATGACAGAATTTATTTGCCAAAAGAATTGTAATAAAGACTTCTTGAAACATTATTAGAATATGAATGACAGAATTAACAGTACTATCCATAAACTTAAACTTAGACGTACCTCCTGATATGGAAATTATCTATGATCACATATCACAAGTCCATTAGCATTGTCAAGAATAATGACATTATTAGTTATAAATAGGATCAGTATTGTCATAAACTACACCTCTTTTATTTAAAAGTATATCAATTATTAATCCTTATAATTCTTATTCTAATTAGGTTGTAGCCTTTTAATGTCAAGACTATATTATAATAATATAAAAAGATCTCGGAATCACGTTTTGGAGTGTATTACCATACTTTAAGTAAAAAATATGTAAAAAATCTAAGAAAGATTATTCTGTATATAATAACTTGCTCGAACGAATCTTAATGTAAATTTTACATATTTTATAGGATAAAGTTCCTGTAAGAGAATTTTTTCTGCAGTTAAAAGTTCTTTTTTTAGGGTTTCGTAGTTAAAAACATACAAAAAAGAAACCCTTATAGTTTCATTCGTGTGTCTGTCTGTCACTCTGTACGGTTCCTATAACTTTTGAATTAAACGAGATAAAATAAAAAAACTTTGTAGTATTAACGAACTTTTTTTTTCTTTAGGTGTTTATTTTTAAATACTTTTTAAGAATTTATGATTTGTACTTATAGTTCTGGAGATAGCGTGCAAAAGAGTTTCTAACATCAAGCTAGAATTTTGTGTATTAGCAAAAAAACCTTTGGTGCCTTTCAACAATATATGGTCGGCTAAGTTCGTCTGTGGGACATAGCTTGGCAATAGGCATTTAAAAAAAAAACTTATTGGTGGACAATGTGATTTTGATAATCCTGAGTGCGAAATTATTTAGTAGACCAATATTCAAGTTGATGGTAATTTGTCATTTAATAGATTAGTTAGTCAAATATTACTCCAAATAGAAGTGGTCACCTATTATTGCCATCAACTTGATTATTGTTTTTACTAACTAATTTCGTACTCATGATCATGAAAATCACATTGTCCACCAAAAAGGGTGCCGCTCTCCACCGGTTTATTTTTTTCAAATGCCTATTGTCAAGCTATGACCCGCAGACGAATTTAGCCGACTACATCTCTTATAAAGCACCAAACGATTCACTTATACACAAAATTCTAACTTTATGTTAGTCAGACACTTTGTTACACTCTGTCTCCTCGACAATAATGTTAAACTTTTTGCTATCATAAAATTAATTATAAAAATACCAGATAATAAGGCTTACCAAACTAAAAATAGAGTTGAATAAACAAGTTTATTTTTTTTATTAAAGCTCAACAAAGAGTAAAGTGTATAAAGTATGGGACTTTGGACTTTGCGTGTTTATTTTTTTATTTTTATTAAAGCTCAACANAATATATGGTCGGCTAAGTTCGTCTGCGGGACATAGCTTGGCAATAGGCATTTAAAAAAAAAACAAAAAAAAACTTATTGGTGGACAATGTGATTTTGATAATCCTGAGTGCGAAATTATTTAGTAGACCAATAGTCAAGTTGATGGTAATTTGTCATTTAATAGATTAGTTAGTCAAATATTTCTCCAAATAGAAGTGGTCACCTATTATTGCCATCAACTTGATTATTGTTTTTACTAACTAATTTCGTACTCATGATCATGAAAATCACATTGTCCACCAAAAAGGGTGCCGCTCTCCACCGGTTTATTTTTTTCAAATGCCTATTGTCAAGCTATGACCCGCAGACGAATTTAGCCGACTACATCTCTTATAAAGCACCAAACGATTCACTTATACACAAAATTCTAACTTTATGTTAGTCAGACACTTTGTTACACTCTGTCTCCTCGACAATAATGTTAAACTTTTTGCTATCATAAAATTAATTATAAAAATACCAGATAATAAGGCTTACCAAACTAAAAATAGAGTTGAATAAACAAGTTTATTTTTTTTATTAAAGCTCAACAAAGAGTAAAGTGTATAAAGTATGGGACTTTGGACATTGCGTGTTTATATTTTTTTTTCAAAGTTGGAGGTGAAAGTGAGTCCGAAGTGAGTGAATGTGGAAGGGTAAGTTTTGAGTCGGTACTTTAGCTAGGACTTAGTCTCTCCTCAGTAGATCCTGGCTTGTGATTTGGGTCAGATTGGAACCGGTCCAGTCCAGACAGTGGAATCCACAAGGATAGCCTTATACACTCGACACATTCTTCTCCTTATTCTTAATCATATCCTTATATACCGACCTTATAAACTATACTTTCTAATGTAATCACATCTGTCTGGATGGTTGATCAGGAATTAGATGTGATCAAATAGACATTCAGCTTATAATTCTAGATGCAACCCTTATTATAATAGAATAGCTGTACTACCTATCCTTGAATCTTTATTATCAACTTAGTATACTGTTAACAGTTATCTTAACAGTTCTTTAACTATTTATCTATGATATATATCATTCATGAGTTAACCATACTTCGTATTATGAATGACGCATTCTCATAAAACAACGTCGTATTTACCGCACTATTTTAGTTCCGTACATTTTATATATGAATGACGTATTCTCATAAAACAACATAACAACATGACGTATTTACCGTACTATTATTGTTCCGTACATTTTATTTATGAATGACGCATTTTCATTAAACAACACAACAACTACGTATTTACCGCACTATTATAGTTCCGTACATTTTCTTTATGAATGACGTATTCTCATTAAACAACATAACGATGTATTTACAGTACTATTATAGTTCCGTACATTTTATTTATGAAGGACGCATTCTCACTAAAACAATTAATTACGTATTTACGTACAGTAAACATTATCATTAATAATGTAACCTCAGTACCTTTATGCTCATGATGCTCATGAGACACACCTGTTGTTGTCATTCTATCCTTCCTCCTCTTTAGTACTGTTTCCAGTTTACAGTTATGTACTTTATTCATTGATTAATCAAAGCCTGATGATTTATTAACCATAATATGTACATATATATATACTTAAACAATTTGAACTTAAATATATATTTATCGCACTATTATGAACTTGTTTAAATATTCTGTACATGTTTATAAATAATATTTAAAATAATATTTTACTAGCCGTTAGGCCCGCGGTAACGGGCAGAATAATAAATATGGTTTAGAAAAAGAGCTGATAGATAATTAGTTATAATTGAAATATATATTTAAAGAGATATTTACTGTTTAAATAGTAAGTTTTATGCAGTTATAGGTAATTAAAATTAAAACATTTAAATAGGAAGTTTTGTGCTCCGACATTCGTTACATAGGTATTGCGCAAATTGTTTGGTATCGGGCATTCACCCAGTAGTGAAAGGGGTTCGATCCCAGCTTATGGCACATCAATTTTTAACGTTATAAATCATTTAGAGGTAAGTCGTTGTTGTCGTTGTCATTGTTGGGACACTACTCGATTATATAAAAGATTATAATAAACATTTTGAATTGATTTACTATCATGTCACTTGTTTCTGATTGACTCACTTTCGATAAATAATCATTTGAAGGACGTACCAAGTACCTTTTTATGATAGTAAGCGTTAATGTGGGTTCACAGCATGCTACGGTCGAGAATCGCTTGGCGGTACAACTTTGCTTAATTTTTACGCTTGAGAGATTATATTCCTTTGTCAAACTGCGAATGTGTTGTGTATGGTTTAAATATTTGAAAAATTATATATTTTATGATTTGTTCTTCGACATAGGAGAGTTTATCTCCCTTTGTCAATAAAATACATTTAGCTGCGCCACCTTTTCTATAAACCACCTCGTCATATTCTTCAGTTTCACCTGCGTTTTTAACGCGCGTTTGGGCTATATAGATAAAAATACATTCATGAAGCCAGGGATACATCACTGAATGTTTTCCTCCAGCCTGTCTTGCTCCGTTCAGGTTATAAACAAAGCCAAATTTATTATTTTATATATTATATAAAGTTTCTAAAAGGATGGTAGTAAAATAAAGCACACGTGTGAATTTAATATTGACTATGTAAGGCTGTGGGCTACAATTTTACTATCAATTTAGCTTATAATTTATTTTTACTCAAAGTATTAACAGACCACTTTTATTATATATTTGTTGAATCATTCATGAATAAATGGTGAAGCATGTTTCTTGTCGATGATCACTTCTACTAGATATATGATCCACCGTTCCATTCCATAATGATCTGGTTTTGTGTTCATCAAGAGTAAATAAATACTGACCTGAAATGATTTGATAATGTGTCATTTATTAATGTTGGGTTAGACGTATTCTCATGTAATTTAATATTAGGTAACGATAAAGATTTTAGTAAGAACAAGCCATAATTACTAAATGTTATAATATAACTGAAATAATGCCGTTGCCACGACCTAAATAATGTTCGTTTTAATGCCTGAAAGAAAGGCAGCTAGAGGAAGTTCAGATTTAGCAGATGCAGGTGGACGTAGATAAAGTTCTCACCTCTATTTAAATCATTCTTGTGCTTATAATAACTTAAGTTTTTCAATCTAAATACACATATTTTCCTAATTCTTATTTCCCATTTTTACAGGGAAAGAAGAAGAAGATGGATGAAATTAGACAATACGACGTGGAGACAACATCAGACCGATTAAGATGCTGTGTTGGCGCCTTAAGCTTATTCCTGGATGAAAATGGTGATATCACTTAACAAGTAAGTCACTTCATACCTTATTATTTATTGAATATAGCTTGAACGGTTATAATCTAGGAGGAAGAGCGCAAACAAGTGTTTGACTAATATCAAGCTAGAATTTTGTGTTTAAGTAAATCTTTTGGTGCCTTTTAAGAAATGTGGTCGGATAAGTTCGTCTGCGGGACATAGCTTGACAATAGGCATTTGAAAAAGCAAAACGGTGGAGAGCAGCCATGCCCCGCCATTTATGGTATACACTGTGATTTGCATGATCCTGAGTACGAAATTAGTTAATAGACTAAAAATCAAGTTGATGTTAGTTTGTCACTTGGTACGTGACCACTTTGATTTGGAGCAATATTTTGAATAACTATAACCTGCTGCTCATTAATTAATTAATTTTAGTGGTTGAAAAAAAATTGTACCTGTTGAATTGAATGTAACAACAGCAGGTAAAACTTTGTGTAAATTTCAAGGTGGAAGTTATATGGAAAATTCACTAGAAGGTTTCACTTCTAAACTAAATGTTATATATATATATATATCGAAATCTATATTATGAATGGGATGTTATTAATTAAGAAGGAACCAGACGGCTGGAGACTTAAGTTACATGGAAGGGGTCTATAAACACAAGACAAGCTTTCTAAACAGTTCCTCCCTGACATGAGCGCTAAGTTAAATCTTTTTTTGTGAACACTAGATAATATTACGATGTAAGAATTCGTCACTGTAGCTAAGATGTAACGATGTTGTAACCATGTATATAATATATAATTAACTAGATTATAATAACATGCTTTCAACTTTTGTAACATTTTTTTTTCTCTTTGATACAAATTGATTTAGAACTCTTCCTCAAAAAACTAAAATTACTTATTCGTGGTTTAAGTTGATTATTGCATATTATAAAAGACTAGCCGTTAGGCCCGCGGTAACGGGCAGAATAATAAATATGGTTGAGAAAAAGAGCTGAGAGATAATTAGTTATTATTAAAATAGATATTTAAAGAGATATTTACTGTTTAAATAGTAAGTTTTATGCAATTATAATTAAAA
>KZ651228.1:92582-103559 GCA_001010745.2 Gerris buenoi
GAAAGCTTTAAAATCGGGTTAAGGTATCTATAACGTCAGGGGAAACCATACTCCCGCGTAGCTTAGCTGGTAAGAGCACTGTACTGGAAATACAGAGGCCCGGGTTCAAACCCCGGCGCAGGAGCTTGTTTTTCTCTGTCTGTTTCCCGTAGTTAATAATAATTATAATTTGATTTAAATTAAAATTTAATCTTTCTGTAGTATAAATACTACCAAAGTCGTAAAAATGAATTTCTAATCAAAATGTCATAAATGTAAAATTACTAATTTCATTCATGTAATCTATTTTGATTACCGTCATTTCAAGTTAATACATAGTTGGTAAAAGTAATACCTAGTTGGTCGTTTATTCTTCATATTACTTAATATTCTTAAGTGTGCTATTTAGTGTGGCACATAGCTTCCTCGCATCCTATTGCGTATACTTTAATGATGTTAAGCTTTTAAAGCACATTATTATCTACTTTATTTAAATATATCTTCTATTTTGAAATCTGCCAATATTGTATCAATTATTTATACGAATAAAATATCAATTTAGTAAAATTTGATGAAAAGCAGACTGGATAAAATGATTATATTACCATCATCTGTGGGTTACATTCGACATACCATCATCTGTGAGCTACATTCATCTGCTAGTAACATTCGACATACCATCATCTGTAGGTTAAATTCATCTGTGAGTTAAATTCGACTAAATATCCAAATATTTTAAAAATCACAGGAGTACTTTTAACGATAGGTGTGCTAATTAAAACCATGGACATGTGAAAGAAAAACCAATGGGCGCAGAAGGTGAAAACTTACATGGGACCAACAATGGGCTAATTATGAACTGCCACTATTACTTCATTAAAATCAGACGTGTTGAATTTAAGATATTTTGTTGGTTCGCAAAGATAGAGTGACAGATATACAAGGGACTTAACATTTTCCCTAATGTCAAAAACAGATTACTGTCTTCAATTTTTTTAATTTTGAAAACGTAAGAAATCTTTAGTTCTTCAGATCGATCACAATGCTTTTTCGTTACCTTCAGTAAGCTCAGAGGCATTTACTTGAACCTGAGTAATTACTTTTAGTCAATTTAGTTTTTAGTAGAAAGATTATATTATTTTGTTTAAAATGTGAATATACTTATTAAATATATTATTATTGGGTTCCTTGGAAATAGGTTTTGATGGATTTACACGTTTTGAGGTCCCCTGAGTCCAAAAAAAAATGGTTTTTAAAAAATGTCTGTCTGTCGTCTGTGCAGACGCCTGGAGCCTAAACTATCAGGCCGATTTTGACGAAATTTGGCATAAATGTTCAGAAAAATCATACCCCGAGGCGAAATCGAGAAATAAATTTTAGCTCCAAATTTGGGGGT
The DNA here is from genome assembly GCA_001010745.2 of Gerris buenoi. NCBI lineage: Eukaryota > Metazoa > Arthropoda > Insecta > Hemiptera > Gerridae > Gerris > Gerris buenoi. Next base: position 93,958 of record KZ651228.1, read on the forward strand.
GCAGTAGCTCTTGTGTCGTTATCTGAATGTTGATCTTGATGTATATCTTCAAGAGTTCTTAGAATCGTGTCGTAACATGTCAAAACAGTTTTAAGTGAATCGTATTTACTTGACCGTCTTGTTGTCAATACTCTCTTTAATCTCATTTTCTTTTGTTTTAGGCCCTTTGTTTCTTGGTTGTCAATAAACATGTGGTGTCGTCTATGTCCACAAAAAAACCATAAATTTCTTGCAGTAAAGAAAACATGTTTCTCATTTGAGGACACACGTCCNGTTTCACATAAAACTAGTATGTTATACTACATTTTTGTTTGCCTCTTACATTTTCTAATACAGTACACGAAGAATTTTTCTTTAGAATCTAGACGTTTGACACTATAACACTATAAATATAATCTGTTACTTCATACGCTGTAAGTCCAGAAATATGAAATATATTAATATTAACTTATTATAAATTGTTCTTTCATAAAAATAAGTAAGTATGTAAGTAAAATGTGTACAGGTAGACATTACTAAAGAAGAAAAAACCATTTGCATTACATATAAGCATCTATTACTTACTTCATACTTAGACTTAATACTTAACTCACTATACTTCATATCAGGAGTATAATAGTTTGATGCTAATCAAAATGTCATAAATGTAAAATTACTAATTTCATTCATGTAATCTATTTTGATTACCGTCATTTCAAGTTAATACATAGTTGGTAAAAGTAATACCTAGTTGGTCGTTTATTCTTCATATTACTTAATATTCTGCTATTTAGTGTGCCACATAGCTTCTGCGTATACTTTAGTGATGTTATACTTGTACAGCACATTATTGTCAAATTTATTTAAATTTCTCTACTATTTTGAAATCAGCCAATATTGTTTTACATAATTATTTATATGAATGAAATATCAATTTAGTAAATTTAATGAAACGCAAATGGATAAAATGATTATAGTATACCATCATTAATGAGTTACATTCCTATGCAAATTACATTCGACCTACCATAATCTGGAGTTGCATTGGATATACCATCATCTGTGAGTTACATTCATCTGACAATTACATCCGACATACCATCATCTGTGGGTTATATTCTACAAATACCATCATCTATGAGTTACCTTCATCTCTGAGTTACATTCGACAAAATATTCAAATATTTTAAAAATCACATGAGTACTTTTAAAGATAGATGTGTTAGTTAAACCTTTGTGCGAATATGGAAGAAAATCGAATCGGTGCAGAAGGTAGAAACTTACATAAGATGTGTAGAATTTAAGATATTATGTTGGTTCATGACAAACATACAAGGGACCATACATTTTTCCCTAATGTCCAAAACAGATTACTGTCTTTAAATTTTTGAATTTCGGAAACATAAGGAATCTTTAGTTCTTCAGATACTTAAATCTGAGTTATTAATTTTATTCAGTTTTAGTAAAAAAATGTCTAATTCAATAATTGAAAACTATTTCCAAAGAACCCAAGAGTAAACTCACATTTTAAACAAAATAATATAATATTTCTTCTGGTCTATTCAATATACCAAAAGGCATTGTTGAAGTTCATGATTTTTATCTTTATACTACCGGCAAATACACCTCCATTTTTTCCTCATTCTTCAATATTCAATCTCGGTTTTTTTTTGGCCTGGAGGTTATAAAGAAAGTGATGATTACAGTGTACTAGACAGACTATGGTACGATGACTGTATCTCAGGTCACGGTTGAGAGCCAGTGTCAGCTAAGGTCGAGCTTATGACTGGGTGACCGACTGTCCTCTATACATTAGAAGTCATCAACCCACTTCCCTCTAAGGTGCCGTATCGTTTTCTTGTGAATCAGCAACAGTTATCGAATTCTTTTCATGAAAACCTGAAGATTCATCTATCTTTGAAGTATCTCAGCATTCATCCATCATTTATAACATATTCACTCTCTCTTCGTTATCTCTATCGCTATTAATCAGTTATATACGTTCATTCATTTTTTTTTTAAGTTATTGATTATTACTTTCTTAATACAACCGTTCGTCGAAAAATAAACTTTCCATTGCTAACTTTACTAAATTAAATAAATAGTAAATTTTTTAAAAAAAGAGAAATTTTTGTATCAATAACTTCACAAAAGAAAGCGAATTTCCTGTATATTAAAATATTATTTACATATTTATTGATTTATAGCCATTACAATTCTTTTAACGCCGATTATAAGTTCATTAAACAACATATAAAAAATAATTTTTGTTTTACGCATCTTATATAATTTCTATGAAATTTTTATCCTGAAGAATTTGATGTAGTTTTGTGAAAGTGCATTTCTTCTTAAGATAAAGTTAAGGGCAGAATATCTTTAACTTGTTAATGTACCTATTAAAACTTAAAAATGAGATTACTTGATCTATGTACCCACATGGATCAAGTATATACTTGATTTTAGAGATCCTGTTTTGATTACTCTAATTAGAATTTATAATAATTTAATTGTGATAGTACGATATAACATTAATTTTATTGTTTTTATTTAATAGAATAATTAAAAGCGGAAAGCCTCTTCACCAAATAAATGTTATGTTTACGTCACATAACTAGTTTTGGGCCTTTTGGCGAACATCAGTGCCGGTAAAAAGTTAAGGAGGGAAAACCCGACTTTGAGGCATACAAAAGACAAAATACGGACTATCCTCTATATAAAGTACTACATTTTTCTACTAAAAACTAAATTTTTTCCAAATCTAGTAACCTAAATTTGATCCACTTCCTGAATACCATTAGAAAGCTGAAATTTCGGCACTTCTTTAGATTGTTACTCCCCTTATAAAAAAAGAGGGGAGTAAAATTCTAAAAAAGGGGTACGGAATGTTCTCTTTAGACTGTTACTCCCCTTATCACTACAGAAGTGTGATATTCCTTTGTCTCCAAGTACATTGGACTAAACATACCTTTTTCTTAATAGTTATTTAGTAAAAAAAAAAATATATATATAGTCTAAGACAACATAGGGATTGACAACTTTTGGCGGTAAAATTTGATGAACATGCTTTTTTTTCTTTTTTTTTAAAAAAAAATATACACATATTTATATATGTACATTAATATGGTGACTCCTAAACGTGTAAAGGTTCTGAAACTTGATTTATCTTTAAACTTACAGGATATAGGGTTGTGTTTTCAGAATCATATGTAAGAAAGATTAAAGGAATTGGATTGACCTAAATGATGAAAAAAAATTATGTATATATTATGCAGATGAAGCTACATAAAAACCGACGTCAATGCGTATCTTTGATTAACTTTGCATTGATCCAGACATCGTTTTCTAAGAATGATAATAATGTTAAGCACAATCACACAATTTATTCACAAAGACTTAATTAAATCATTATAATATAACACTAAACAATCAAACAGAACGGTTATAATCCATTCAATTTAGCACTTTAATAATCATAATTAGCCGCCTTTTTTTATTTTTTTCCCATTCCTACCTGATAAGTATTAAGTACTTGTCAGCATGGGAAATACAGGTAGCTAAAGATACAAGGTTTGGTAGCCAATGAGATCTAAACACGCAGGTTTGCCTCCACTTTGCTTGGTCCAGTCTTCTGGGTAAAAAAATACAACAATAATTGGACCCCCCCCCAAAAAAGGGGGGGGGGAATTAATAGCTAGGTGTTAGAGCTCAGCTAATGAAAATGCAAATATGACCAAAGGAATTCATCTTCTTTCCGATTCAAGTCGCATCGTTTACAATAGCTTGAATTTTTACTTCTTCATTTTTATATATATATAAAAAAAAATTACAATTCAACTAGCCTAAACAAAACTGTTATTATATTAAGTTTATTTTTAATAAATAGCTTCAATATTAAGTTTATTGTATACAATTGATTAATAATTCAAGATAGAGAAGCTTCAATAGAAGCATTTTTTTTTTAAATTTAATATTAAATACTTCTGAAAAAGTCTTTTCTTTTTTGTTTTATTAAAACTAACGGATCTTAATTTAACAACTAGTTATTGTAGGCAATAGAAAATTATTGAACTTTGAAGGACTTGTACGCCAAATGGTATAAATCTACGTGATATTTATCTAATATCGTTTAAAAGGCAAGGTATTTTTTTATAATAAGTTCTAACACTTCTTCTAACCTCGCTGTTTCATATTTATAGCCTTCTTTAAAAAAAAAATAAAAAATAAATAAACATTTGTTTTACTTAATCACATTTTCGTGATTAAGAATTCATTTTTTATTAAAATTTTATATTAAGTTAAAAAAAGATACAAATTAAACTTATATTAAACATTAATGCAGAAATTTTTGAGTTTCAGTGAAGGTCATCTTAAAGTAATTGAAGGAATCGTTCCTCCACGTAAAATAGTGTGAAATGTCTATTTTATTGGAAGATTGTTAAGGTCTTTATAAAACCAATAACATTAAAATTTTACGTTGGTCTCCGACATAATAAATGATAAACACACTTTTAAAAATCTTGATTTAAAATTTTAAAAATTTATATGTTACGTATAATTTAACATTTTCTGATAAATTTCTTCACGTAAAATTGTGTGAAATGTCTATTTTATGGAAAGATTGTTGATGTCTTTACGAAACCATTAACATTACTGCTTAAAGAATATTACGTTGGTCTCCGACGTAATAAAATATACCATACTTAAAATCTTGATTTAAAATTTAAATAATATAAATTTTAAACTTATAATTTAATTAATTAAACATTTTCTGATATTAGTGCATAAACTTGTTATATTTTCTAATTCTCCTTAAATGTTAATTTATTAAAGGTACTCACAAACACCTCAGAGATTTATTCAATGCTTAACAACATAAATATGCGTCTTACCTGAAACGTGAAAAAAAATAAAACAATTAATTAAATTATCTATATAACCTAAATGTTAATTAATGAGAGTATAATATTAAGATAATAATAAAGCTTTAAAGATAATTGATTGTAAGATAATGTTAAATATCAATTGATTATTTACGCAACGTTAATAATATTAATAATATTACGTTGATATATTATTATTATTATATATGTCATGTTGCAATAAATAAATATTATGTTTAGGCTGGAAAATGGCTCGAGTAGCCGAAACATAACCACCTAGCATAAAAGAGTACTAGTCTTCTTCTTCCTACCCTTTAAGGATCCAAAAATATGATAATAATCATTCTACAGGGTACACTTAGATTATACATTATAATCTTTTATATAATCGAGTAGTGTCCCGACAACGGGCGACGACGCACCTCTAAATGATTTATAACGTTAAAAATTGATGAGCCATAAGCTGGGATTGAACCAGTGACTACGCCACCACTACGCCACCCCAATGTAATGAATCGCACTGCATAAAACTTACTATTTAAACAGTACATATCTATTTAAATATTTTAATTATAACCATCTCTTTTTTTAACCATATTTATTCTGCCCGTTGGCACGGGCATAACGGCTAGTATATATAATAATGTGAGTAGTATATAATTTGGGGGTTCTGGATATTCGTTTAGTCTAACCACCTTTCATACGCACCTTTGTACGTCCCTCCCCAACCACCTCCGATACGTTTTCGATAGCCGCACCTGTTGTCGCTGGACGCCGTGCGTCACTTTTACCGGTGCACGTGTATCGGTGGACGGGGGCGTCGGCCGCTAACCTGTACCAGTGGCAATGTATAATAATAGTTATTTTTAATTTCTGCTCTTCTCAATCATAGAAATAGCTCAATTTACCATCTGATACTTTTTGAACTTACTTAATTTTTTTTTTTTAATTTCTGCTTACTCAATGGTTAATAATTGTATTTTAAAAATAAATAATAATTATTTTGTTTTAGGAGTTGAAAAAGATTAAATCTTTATTTTTCTTTTAACTCAAAAGGTTAAATAAGTGTTAATGAGATAATTAGAAATACTGGATAGAAATATTTTGTAGCTGTAAGGCATGATAATGTAGTTCACATCCTGTCGAAAGATAAGGCAAGTTCTGTTCCAACCTGTGTAAGACTCCACCCACATTCAAACCATAACCTTACTTCTCATAGGAAAGATCTTGCAGTCCAACCCAAAAACAACTCCTTCGTCGTACAATCGTGGGAAATTCACTTAGACCTTGATTACAGGATAATTATGTGATAATTCCAAATTAGGTTATTTGTGTTTTATTCTATTTTTGTTTTACAAATAAGGTAATAGTTGATAAGTATCGATAACTTTCTTTTTTTGAGGACAAATTTAAAATTATTGTAGTAGATCTAACATATTTATTTTTTATTTATTTTTTTTTTTTTAAAAGAAGAAAATTAATAGTTATAGCTTAAAAAATTAAAATAGTGTACATGAGTAAGTTATCAGTAGTTTATTTTTTAAAAAATCGGTCCAAGACAACACAGAAAAACCTTTTCATATAAGAGTTCATAATTACTTAGCACAGTGTTTTCCGTTCATTAGTTTTCGTGTTTTCCGTTCATTAGTTTTCGTGTTTTCCGTTCATTAGTTTTCGTGTTTTCGTATAGGTAAATTTAATTATTATTGAACATTTAATCAAAATCCATTATAAAAATAACTTCTCCTTAACGGGGAATCGAACCCGGCCTCTCTCCGTCCGCGTTTAAAGATAGTTTGATTCTTATTTCAGTGTACTGCATTTCAACATTAAACATTTTATAAGATAACTAATTTGTGTCGATAGGGGTGTGTTGAATAAGAAAAAAAAAGCTATTCCATTTAGAATTTTTTTCCCAAAAACGGCTATATTTCGTTCCTCTTCAGAACATTTTCAAACCTGTACAAAAATAANTAAAAATTTTAACATTTTGGTAAATATCATACTTAACTAATTATTGGTAATTTATATTTTTAGAAATTTGTTTATTCAGTAAAAGATCTTAGAAATTTTATTTTTGTACAGGTTTGAAAATGTTCTGAACGAAATATAGCCGTTTTTGAAAAAAAATTCTAAATGGAATAGCATTTTTTTTTCTTATTCAACACACCCCTATCGACACAAATTAGTTATCTTATATACTTAATTAAAGGGGACAACCTAAATAGAAATAGAAATTAAACATTTTTTTTTTTTCAAAATCGTCCAAACCGTTTTCGAGAATTATTTTTTGAAATAGTTTTTTGGAGGTAGCGCCCCCAAATTTGGAGCTAAAATTTATTCAACGATTCGTCTCAGGAAATGATTTTTCTAAACATATATAATATGTGCGAAATTTCATCAAAATCGGCCCAGTAGTTCTTCACGTGTCTTCACAGGCAGAGGACAGACAGACATTATTTAAAAACCTTTTTTTTTGGACTCAAAGGACCTCAAAATGCGTAAATCCAAAAAACATTTTTGCACCATCACAATACTTTCTCTTTGTATGAGAAAGTAAAAAAGGAAAGCCTAACGAAAATGCAGCTCGTTGGGAAATATAGAATGAAAAAATTAGTCATTTTTAATCCTACACAAAATTAGGGTTTTAGGAATTAGTCTAAAAACAAAACTGGGTCATAGTTTACATTAATTATCACATATCTTGCAGATTTGTAACTTGGCTAATAAATGAGTCCATAATTGGTTTATCAGTCACTTCATCAATGAGCAGTAAATTTTAATTTCATTATGTATTTCCGCTGCTTAAGTGCCAGTAGCTATTGTGTAGGTATCAATCGGATAATTAGATTTTTTACCAAAAGCACGGAATACTATTTTTTTCACCTGATAGTTAATCCTAGTTTACATTCTTTCTGAAGCAGAAGATCAATGTAAATAAATTATAGCCTTCAATTAAACAAGGTTTTCAATTGATGTAGGTCAGAAAATGATATAATTACAATTAGCACAGAAAACAGTAGATTGTTTTCCTTCAGGAATAGTTCCCAACTGAAGTGATTCCACTAGTTATTAAAGAACAAACAAGGAATAACTGCAGTGAATTAAATTAACTTAATGATTGTATTATATGACTTTTTCTTAAAAAAACGTCTTTCTAGATTATTAAACTAACAATTTCATTGGTTAAATTATGGATACGATTTGCATAATACATAATAAGATCGCAGTTGCAGTGCGAAAGCACGCAACACATATCTGTAATTAATTATTTCTGAATCGAAAAGTCAATAGTATTTTTTCTACAAGGCTTTAAAGTTTTATTTAGAAAGGTCAATGAGGTCAGCCAGTAATGACGGATTTGTGGCCTCAGCAGATCCAGGTAATTCATTTTTTTTAATTTCTCTATTCTGTAATATTTAATGTTTGTGGGATTTGATGTAGTAAGGTACAGAAAGTTACCTGGAAATTATGTTTATTTCGAAACTAATATAGTATTGCTGTACTAATGGTAAATTGAGATGCTCTAGACTAGAGGATTTCAAATCTCCAATTAGGTAATAATCTTTTAAAGGCCTATTTTAATACAAAGATCATTGCAATTAAATTTACTGTTAATGACCCACATATTTTTTTTTAAAAATAGTTTTTTTTTTTTTACTAATGTACTTATACTACGAAGTAAAAAGTACAAATTATAGTTGTGCACAGGAAATTAAGTTATAAATAATTATAATTTATTCAAAAAAATGTTTAAGTAGTAGGTTTATTACTATTTTACTTATATATACGTCTACACAGGAAGACATTTACTGATTACAAATTAATCTATGCAAACTGTCAGTATATTTCGTTAAACTTTACTGCTCTTTTTCTCGTGTAAGTTCTTGATTAGAAAAATGTTAATTTTAATGGCTTAAGCATCATTATAAAAAGGGTCTTAAAATAAGCATTAAAAAGTCACATTAAGTTGAGATGATCAACCCTATTGCCTATTGCATTCAGAGGTTGAACAAAATTTGTTTATCTAATATCACGAAGGGGTACAATGAAAAATGAAATAAAAAGGAAAATACAGGAAAAATATTATAATCTATATATACATATATTATTATGTATAGTAATATAATGTGTAAGGTCAGTTAATATATTATATTTATAATAAAAAGTACCGGTGTGGAAATCCCACACATGACTTCCATGAAATGTTTTGGTGTCAATACGAGAGCAAGAGAGAACTCTGTATAAACTACATCGTACATACAGCTAATATCTATTAGCTGTGCAACAAAAATCCAAAATTAAGCAAAAATAATAATGATAATAAACACTATTGTAGCTCCGAAACTTCGTGAGCTACGATGTTCGGGTTTGCGCCATCAGTTGTTCTGACAAAAGTTCTACAAAAAGCCGCAAACCGTATCTCAATACGATGTCTTGAAGCGATGTTATAAAGGTTTAAAGTTCCAAATGAACGTACATACATACATACGTACGTACGCACAGACATACATGCATGTGAAACGGATTTTATATTAGAGTTAGTGCTCCCAATGTGAGACCCGTGCCTAATACGAGACCCCCACCTTGAAGAGGCTGGTATGTGCTACAGCCTGGCAAGTCAAACGAAAAACGATAGTGTTTATGGCTATCAGTAGTCTCGGAGTTAGTTGGACGCCTACCGTCGAGAAAAGAGTTTCTGTGGATTTTATTTTATTATACTCCTTATTAAAATTTATTAAG
>KZ651228.1:111348-133432 GCA_001010745.2 Gerris buenoi
TAGTTGGTTTTTTTTTTTTTTTTGGTTCTTCTAACATCGCTGTAGGTCGGTAGAACCGATATTAAGTAGTATAATTTAATCTAGAATTTTTTGATACAAAAATGTAGATAGGTCATAATGTAATTGGTTGAGAAAACGTGAGAAATTATACAAAAGTGATCGTTATAAGATCTTATACATCGTGAAATAATAAGTCGTTTCTATCCATAGACAATTTTAAATTAAAATAAAATTCTATTGTACTATCATAATGTTTTAAGAAAAGTATAAAACAGTTTAATAATGATAACAAAATTTATAATTTTACATACATTTTAAAAATAAATAAAAGATTATATTAAGAATAAAACGTATATGTTATAAAAAGGGTTATAATATAGCATTTATAATTATACCTACATTTTAAAAATAAATAAAAAAATTTATTAAAAATACGTGTATGTTATAAAAGGGTTATGAATTTAGTATTTATAATAATTATACCTACATTTTAAAAATAAATAATACGTTTCATAAGGACGGAACTGTATCTATCAATAATCTTATAAAGAGTAAAACATTTAAAGTACACGAAAAAACAGGTACTCGAATTATAGCCCACATAAAAAGACTAATAGATCTAATTACCCATGATAATTAAATGAAGCAATTAATAGTGGTGATAGTATTAGTGATTATACTATACAGTGAGGACTAAAACCATTTATTCGAATTTAGGAATTAAGCTTTTATTGGTTCCATTTTTACTAGTAGAGAGTTAAAGCCATTTTACACATCCCTTTGTTCAATGTATCTCCGAAAGGAGTCTAATATGGTGTGATCATTAGCGAGCCTTGTAAATCAGAGAATCGTGTTACGGGATCGAACCCACGACCTCATGCTGCCCTCGATCGATTCACTGATAGCCTAGACATGACAAATGACCTTATCAATTAATAAGTTTTCACAATTTTTAGTGTTTAGACAGAAATATCCATGAATGGAATCCTTACGATAACTTTCTTTTTCCCGGATAAGCCCACGAATTAAAAGTATAGAAAACAGCCTTAATAGATCACAACAAAATTAACCTGAACTAAGACCACAACAATATTTGGTGGCGGACGGCTCTAAATAGATGTAAATTCCTGCCTTTCCTTTCCACTGAAAACATCTTTTGATGTTGAATCAAAGTACAATACTAATGAAGTAACGTACAAGGTAAATGAACACGTTATAATCAAAGTTTACAAAGAAATACGGTCACAGTATAATAGTAATTTGTTAAATAATAATGAGTTTTAACACAATTACGTACACGATAATGGATCTGGTAACTGTGAACACCGTTTCATCGCTTGTCAGTGCAAGTAACTTTCTCATATACAATAATTTCGATTTGGCTCTACGTTCACAATCTACAGTTATTGTATTCTAAAAGAAATCTAGGGTTTTTAGAATGACCTGATCAAGCTGCTTATTCAATTTTATTTAATACTAATAGTAACAATAATTAATTTAAAAGAGAAAATGACAGAATTTATTTTCATTTGAACACTAAAGCCTCGTCCAGACTGCCGAACCGAACAGTGAAAACGAGCCGAGCATTGGTCTCTGCACATGCCCAGTCTAAAGNCTGCGCATGCCCAGTCTAAAGTGCGCCTGCGCATCTCAGACTGGGCATGCGCAGAGACCAATGCTCGGCTCGTGTCCACTGTTCGGTTCGGCAGTCTGGACGATGCCTAAAAGTTCTACTTCTAATAAAAATTATTGATGTATAATAAATTGGGGTGTTAAAAAGGAAAATTATTGCAGAACATGGATCCTAAACAAAAAGAAATTTGTTCCAAATTTTGTATTTACATTTACAATTATCAGCTGTGTAAAAAGCATCCTCTTTCTCTGAAGGTTAATTCAGGTTATCTGATTTACGATTTGATTTTTGGGTAGAATCTGGATATGTATAATCAAATGGAAAGTTTTTTCCTCTCTTGATTTATCGAAACAAAATAATTAACGGAATGATTCTAAATACACACCTACTTACCATTTTTTCCAGATTTCCAGTTCTTTTGAAAGAATGCAAATCTATAATTAATGTGAAATTTTGGTTGTTATATTGTAATTTATCAAAAGATTTTTTTGGGGGGAAAATTTTTGATTTGATTTTTTTTTTATGCGTAATTTATATTCACGCGAGGTCGATAGTGAAAAAACTTGTCTCGAAGTAGATTTTGGTTTCACTTATCGAGGGTGAAGTATTTAATAGGTTGTCTGGCAGAGGTCTCTAGGACATTCTAAGTCCTAGCAGGATGGATTTAGAAGACTTCTTGGGGCCAGGACGACTTTCATTTTCACCACTGAATTAACTCCTTCTACTGTCTTGTGGTCACTATAATCAAAGACTCCTGATGGATCCTTTCTTCCTATCCTTCGATTTCCTACCATTATCCTTTCTTTTACCGACAAGGATATTACTGAGGTTTAATTCCGATCAACCTTGACACGGATCTATCTCAAGAAAAACTCCTACGATTTAGATGATCCTGTCTCAATTTTTTTTTTCACTTGAAAAATTTTCAGTTTCGATTATAAAAACTATGTCCATTTGATATCAGAGACAAAGTAATAATAAAATAATTATATATTTAAGGGAGAGTGAAGAAATCATCACAACCAAAAAAAAATAAAAAATAAAAAAACCTCTTGATGAGAACCATTTAAAGAGCAATTTATATCCTTTCTTCATTTCATCGCCTTTTTTTAAAATGGCAACTAACTAAGACAGTAATGGATGGGGATGAAGCTTGTTGAATGATCTGTCAAATAAATCGGAATTGCCTAAAATAAAATAAAAGTTTGTCGGATTTTATCCTTCAACTGGACAGCTGAAGGTAGATTCATTTAATGTTCTATATAGCTTGACCAATACTTAAAGTTAAAAATTGTATTGTCTAATACTATGATCCTTCCCTAAAAACAAAGCACTGCTACTAAAACAACTGCAATAATTAATTTTGATAATTTTTTTAAAAATAGTAATCGTTTCGATATTTTGTCGTAGTATCAATTATGTTTTAAATATATTAAATTTTGTTATTTAAGTCTATTTAGATGTAATTGAAATATTTATATGGGAACAACATTATTCAGTTCATGTTTGTTGAAGATTTTATGACAGAAGAGAAAAAAGAATAATTGAATAAGGTTTCAATTTTAAAGTATTTTATTCAACAAAAAGTAACCATTTTTATATTTGTTAACAAAAATTTACTAAATAAGTTTTATCACATTAAAATTAAATTATAGACAGTAATTATTTGAATCAGCTGGTAGCTTAATCGTGTATTGAATAGTATTGCCAACTGATGTATGTATGGATTAGTTTATCTACATTTAGAAATGATATGATTTCACTTTTAACGATGATAACCGTTGTGGAGGTTATATGACATAAAAAAGAAGTTATTTATACATAGATAACTTTTATTCTTTGCTAATTGATACAAATTGATTTTCATGAGGATTTAATTAAAGAAATTGTGTATTTAGCACCAACCTTACTTACTTCTGCTTTATCAAGGGCACACTGGCAATGGAGGTAATTCTACCTGTTCAACCTGAAAGGGAGCAATGAGTACGTTTCTGTCCTATAAACTAGGAAGAAAAGTTAACTATTTCTCCCTTCTGGAGATAAAATCTTTATTGTTAATATAAATTTATTTATTTTAGGTACAAATATAATATTTTATAGCATTAAGTAAATAGTTCAGAGAACAATAAATAGTTTTTTAATAAGTTTAATAACGTTTATTCCTTTCGAATTTGATAAGAATTGATTTTCAATGTGATTCGGAAGTGTTAAAACGTTTAAAAGGATTACAAGGTTTACCAGCATTACAGATGTTAACAGTTTTGTTCAAATGATAATAGAACGCTGTTAAAACAGGAGTCGTTATCTTGAGTGATTAGAATTGCGACAGAAGCTGTTATCTCGTTGTCGCAGAGACAACACTGACAAATTAATTGAAACTCGTTGAAGCTTTAAATGATTACCTGCGTAACATCCGCACTGTCACAAACCCGCTATCTAGTCTTGTTCCCCTCCAATTGTTTTTAAAAATCCTTGGTTTTCTAGATCCTTTACTTCCCAGTTTGTTTTTTAAGTTTTTCCCATTCAACACTTCCGTAATTACTAAGAAACATTTGTTGATTTGATATATTTTACAATGTGACAATGTGTACACTATATGTATAAATATAATGAAGAGTGTCTTTATACAATAATAAATATGTGAGATTATGTCTCATACAAATCTTCAGTTTTATTCCGATATAGATGAAAATTTGCACACTTCACCTTCAAAGCAAGAGGAAGGTCACTATCTACATGAGATTTCGAAATTTAAATTTTGGTACTCAGGAATATGAGGTACAGACTTCTGTCAGATATATCCCATATAATGCATGCCATTGGAAAGTTCTTTAAGAATGTAGTAATTGTTGTTATGTACACTTTTGTCATATTTTCATTTAGGATGGAGGGAATTGACCTTTGTCCAGTTTCCGCCAAAAATTAAGAGATTTATTAGTGGCATGACATGGTTCTGTTAAAAAAAAAAGGTTTATAAGGTTAGTAGCGTAATTTAACCACAACAAAACAATTTGTATACACATTTAATTTACGATGTTCTGATACAATTATAATTTGCATTTAGGTATCTACTTCTTTATTGTTATCTTAGTCTCTTAGCTCTCGATTTTTGGGTACAACCCGGCCAGCACTGTGTACTTTAGCTAGTGTACATATAAAATCCAAATACCACTGATTTGCTGGCTCAATGACTCATCGCGATATCTCAGAAACCACTGGAGCTAAGACCATGAACTTTTGTAGGTAGGTCTTGATTCAAAATGGTGGCCATTTATACGCAAAATTTAACATGACAATATCTCCGTTACCAATTACTCTAGAACATTGAATTTTTGAAGTTAGATTCCCCCTTCCTCAAAGTTGATACATTTAATTAGTATTAAATTTAGAACACATGTATATATTTATATATTTTTGTAGGAGAGAACTAACGACCTCTGTAGCGCAACAGTCTGTGAAGAGCCTAGGCCAGCCCAAAGGGCTTAGTCATATATATATTATAATATGTAATGGATGGGGTTAGTGTGTCATTCCATAAGCTGTATAAACCGGTCAAGTTATACTCAAGTTGTCGCTGGACACGTAAACGTTACCGACAGACAGGCAGGATGCACATTTTGTTGTAAACGTTATTGACAAACAGACAGACAGGCAGGATGCACATTTTGTTGTAAACGTTATTGACAAACAGACAGACAGGCAAAATGTATATTTTGTTGTAAACGTTACTGACAAGCAGACAGACAGGCAGGATGCATATTTTGTTGAATGGAATAACTTTAAAATGTTTACTTACTATTTGTATTTTATTTAGCATTAGTCTTACAATATTTCAGTTAAAGACCACTAAAACCAAATATTTGAAAATAAGGTGTCAAAATGATTTTTTTAGTACACGATAGTGAAAACAAATGACTAAAATAACCGGATATGTACAGTTAATCAGTGACAGTAACTTGTTAACATCTTTGTTATGAATTATTAATATTCATGACACACATTTTTTTTTAACTGTATAGAAATTGAAATCTTGTCCTTTTTTAAAACTCATCTCTGTTTATTGTTTATTCGTTGTTCGTCAAGATTGCGGTTTGACTGGTTGTAAAAGAGGAATCAAACAGGGAGAAATAAGGTCCCTCTGGCAATGTTCTTAAGACTATAGGTCACGAAGCTTGGAGAAAGGTGCGGTACCACTCAGACACAGGTTCACTGTAAATACACAAAAAACACTTAAACAATCCACCTTACAACTTGAACACACACTGACACACTTTTTTATAGGTAAAACTTTTTTAAACACTCGAGACAAACTAACACAAACACTAATTCAACGAAGTCAGTCAAGTATGAAAAAAAAAAGTTGTAACTTACACTAAACCAGTCTTTTAAATCTTTTTCAAGTCGAGAAAGTTAATAGAAGGTCCTTTCTTTTTATACCCCACCTCCTTTTTATAAAGGACTGTCGTCATTCATAAAAATATCCACTCTTAAAGATTAATTCATAAGAATTTCCTATAGTAAAACATTCTAAAAAGTTTAATATAAAATCGATATCTATATGTGTGTCCATTTGCCTCAGCATAAGCTGATTCGGTTTAACATTTCTAAATAAAACTTTAATTAACTCTTGTCACAGATGACTGTATAAACCAATAAAGAAAACCAATAAAAAAATAAATAAAGGCATTCATCATATATGTTTTCAAACACACATTTGGCTGGATTGAGTTTTAACCCGTAGCTCTGTAATCTTGAGAAGACAATTCGAATGTGATTCAGATGCTCGGCTTCGGTTTTATACCCTAATTGTATGTCATCTTTGTAATGGAAGACAAAATCTAGGCCCCACAGTACCTCATCGATTAATCTTTGAAATGACTGACCAGTGTTCCGTAGGCCAAAAGGCATCCTTATAAATTCGAATGACCCGAATTTATGAGGATAGAATAAAAAACAATTGTTTATATATTTTATTTTTGCTTTCGCCATTTTATATCTATCAAAGAATTTAGATGGAGTTTTAACCAATAGAAAGTCTCAATTATTGAGACATGTGTGAAAACAATAAAATTAATATATTATGTATTTTAATAAATGTCAAAATACGATAAACATTTTTACATGATAAAAATCATTTATAATGATTCCGTCATTAACTATAGTTATTTATGATTAAAAGTCGGCCTGCAAAAATAAAGAGTATAATTGGAGAGATTCATTTTTGTTTTAGAAGTATTTATAATTCACTCAACAGGCTCCTTTAAAGTGATAAGGTGTTGAGCTCCTTAATTATTATAATTAAAGCTAAGTGGAAAGTTTTAGGTGCTTACAAACTGGCGTGGTAGGAGTGATACTTTTTATTTAAGATAACGAGCTAGTTTTTTGATGAACCTTTTCAGCTCAGAAATTTTATACAAGTGACAAATACTAATTAGTGACTCCAGTAAGAAGTATCATACAATTATAATATTATTATACATTCTACAATAAATGAGCACATCGGAATTAAAACAATCTCTAACAAGTTTAACTCAAGTAGATCTAAATTAATTTGACTATAACCACAAAAGTCAACGCTGTACACCAAACTAAAGGAAACGCATCAGTGCCACAACTTATCTATTCTAGTTAACTTTAGCTGATAACAAATAATTAGTAGTTTTAAAATCTATTATATATCTTATATTATATAAGATTTCAGTTATTGTAGTTTTTTATTGGTTGCTATTTATTTAGTATTTTACATTTCATCTGTTTGTAGTTGAAACAAGGATTAGATAGAGTAAACATGTAGTTATACGGATATTATTTTATAGCGTCTGGGATGTTTGTTGATTATCATATACATGGAGTAAGTCGTGGATTTCACACGGAGACTCAAGCTGAAGATGTAACCTCTTGCATCAGGGGCCAAAGTGTCAGAAGAGAAACTAGAGACCTAACAACTCTAAAACAAACGTAATCACTTTATTTTGGGCAATAGCGACTTAGCGCAGAATTACAGACGTTTCTTGCAAAGGATTCAGCAACAATGTGTCTAGAAAAGAAAACTAGCTTATTTATTTAATTTCACTACCTATTTGACTAGTTGGATCTACTAAATAAGGAAATTAGAAACCTAAAGTATACGACATTTCGGCACCTCTTTGAGCTATTCTTGAGCTAATTGACTTGAAGATTGCCTTGTAATGTTTGAGTTATTTTCATCCTACATGCATTTTTGAATTAGAAATTTACTGTCATAATTCTTACAGTACTCTTTAGCAATAAGTTTAACTCATTGCTTGTTGTTGTTGATGATAGTAGACTTTCTTCATGTTTAAAGTATGAAGGATGAAGAGCACAGAATAAAAATGTTAGGTTATTTCTCCCAGTGAATTATGTTGCAAACTTTATTTTGAATAAATTTAGGAAGGAAACACCTTCTTAAGTTGGTAAAAAGCCGACAAATGACCATAAAATTTCAAATGAAAATTTTGTCAAAATCAGCCCAGTAATTTAGGCTCTACGCATCTGCGCAGACGACAGACAGGCATTAGTTAAAAGCCACTTTTTGGACTAAGGGGACCTCAAAGGGTGTAAATCCATCAAAATCGAATTTTCGCGTCATCACAATACTTATTGTTTTTATGAGAAAATAAATAGGTGCGAATAGTTGGACAGACTACTTACTTGGCTTCTTGAGGCTTAGAATGACATTTCCATTGTTATTTACAATAGCTATTTACGTACCTAGAGCAGTAAGGGCATTATTACAGGCCGAGGACGATGTTTGAAAGCACGAGTGCGTTTAACGCCCGAGGGCTATCATGGCGGCCGCTTTTCGAACTAGCGGCCTGTAAAAATGGATGCTTTATTTTTACAGGCCCTAGGGCTGTAAAATAGAACTTTACCGTCCGTTCAGGATAGGAATGTTTACAAGCGGTGGGCGATAAAATAATTAATAACACTAACTTCTTCAAATACATAGTAAACGAAAGTTCATTCACCCGGACATTGACATGAACTGAAGTCACAAAACGTAATTGGTTGTGTCATTCTTCGTGCTCTTCTTGAAAATCACACGAAAACGACGTTCATAAAAAAAGAAGAAAAATGAGAGGCCATAATCTAATTCAAATGAGAAGGAGGCGCAGTTGTGAAGAACTTTGTCGTCGGTAATCATAATGTAAGAATAAATAACTCGAGGTGTCGTCTAGAGTTTAGAGTTTAAGAAAGAAATGATAATAGATGGATGACATTTTCTTTGAAGTTGTGTGAATCTCTCACGATTAATGCTTGTAGTTCGTCGTGTCTAATGTCTTCTTCTTCTTCCTGTTTTTTTCTTCAAAATATTAACCAACTGCGAGTAGTTCTAGATAAATAAACTGATTTCAGCGCCACCTTGTTTACTTCGTAGGAAACTTGATATTAAGTTTGCTTGAGTCTAAGAGATTTGAGATCTTTGCTGTAATTTAAAACCATATAATCTAAGTGCAATCTAATGCAACTTGATCTTTCCTTGCAGTTTTATTCTTTTTCTTTTTAACTTTTCATTATTTCTTTTTGTATAGCTTTCTCCATGAATAAACATATAGGATGAAATGGTTAATTCATTATTAAGTTCTAGGTCTTCCAGTTGGATCTACAAGATCTACGTATTACATGTCCAAAGAAGGTGCCAATAATGGTGATTCGTCCAGATGTTCCCTATCCAGTTTAGAGGCATCTTCGTTCTTCCAAATAACGTTGACGCATCCTTTAATTACATGAACGAAGAAGATGCCAATAATGGCGTTTCTTCCTGACGCTTCTTATCAAGCCTAGAGCCATCTACGTTTTTCCAAATAACGTTGATGCGTCATTAAAATTACATGACCGAAGAAGATGCCAATAATGGCGTTTCGTCCTGACGTTTCCAATGCAGTGTAGAAGGATTTTCGCTTCGCTCTTCCAATTAACGTTGATGTACCCTTAGGATTTTAAATGTATACAAAACGTGTCTCTAATAAGGTGCGATATTTCGGTTTGAGGACGAAAACTTAAAAATGCTGTACCGACCTTCGCGAGCGATCAAGTAGTTTCCCGATGACGCGGCGACAACGACGCACCTCGAAATTCGCCAGAATTGGACTAGGTACGTTTTCAAACTTTTGACTTTTTTAGAAACGGTCCTTTAAGTGACTCACCCAAAGCTCTTTATCTTTCTTTCCAAAGTTTTATTTTTAACAAATACATATTTTAATAGGGACTTTAACAGTAAAAATCAAGTAAAATGTCTGAATAATCTTATTTTTGAATTAATACTACGTTTTCATGATGTTTGAAACGGATTGACTCCACATTTGGAATTTATCAAGTTAGGTGTTTCCACAAGTGGTATTGAATCTGTATTTAATATGTTTTAAACACACAAATTTATACGATCACTATTGAAATTATAATTTATAGGGGTTTTAATGTCATCAAAGACCAAAAATTAAGCACTTCTCCCCAATTTTTTCTAAATTTTCCCTGATAGACTAACACCACTTTTGCAATAATAGTCAATGATTCCTGGCTTACTTTTTTATAATTATGTAAATTTTTTAATAATCCTTGCCCACACGAAATAATTGCTATACTATTACACTTTCTCCATTTAAAAACCCCATAAATTAGAGTCCACCACCCACTAATCATTATAACTTTGATAAATCGAGTTCTACTTAATAAGTAACTTAAATGCTTTGTATATTAAACTGTTCTCGAACTTCATTCTACTGGATTGACTAGAGACTGTTCTAGATTTTTTATTTTTTTATTTATTTTTTTAAAATTATCTTCACAGTAATCTTTTAAATTTTTATGTGACCCTTTTTTTAAAGTTCACTTGTTTCATTACACCGACACTATATAAAAACAAATATTTTTGTTTTTTTAAAAAAATTATAAAAATCAAAGATTACTTTTTTTATAACTATTAAAGTAAAAGAATTTTAATTAGATATTGTCGGCTAAGTCAAGTTTGTAAAGACAAAACAAAAAACAACCTCGAAAGGTTATTAGCACAAGATATAATTTAGAACAATAAAAAAGATATAAAAGAAAAAATGGTTCTTTTACTTTAGAAGAAGTTACTGTATTTGTATTGTTTTCTAAAAAAAAGTTCAATAAGAGAATAATTACAGAGTAATAAGAGTTATTACTATGTAATTATTATATTATTTGTATTACTTTGTAGAATATTATAGTGAGTATTTTTGTTGCAAATAGGTTGAGGCTACTCACTACAGAGAATAAGGTTGAACTAAATAAGCAACATCCATTGTACATTGAACTATACTAAGACCTTATTAAGTATGCTTAACTGTTATTAGAATACTTACTGAAGTATTAGCTATTAAGTGGTTTTTGATTCGTCCATCTTTAAATTAAGCGCCACTTATCGAGTTTGTTTTTTTTTTATGGGAATTTTTCTCTTCTATCTCTTTGGTGGTTTTTTTTTTTTTTTTTTTTTTTTTTTTTTTTTTTTTTTTTTTTTTTTTTTTTTNCATTGTCAAGTATCAGTCAACTACAAACTAATATATGTTATCATTGTCAAGTATCAGTCAACTACAAACTAATATATGTTATCATTGTCAAGTATCAGTCAACTACAAACTAATATATGTTATCATTGTCAAGTATCAGTCAACTACAAACTAATATATGTTATCATTGTCAAGTATCAGTCAACTACAAACTAATATATGTTATCATTGTCAAGTATCAGTCAACTACAAACTAATATATGTTATCATTGTCAAGTATCAGTCAACTACAAACTAATATATGTTATCATTGTCAAGTATCAGTCAACTACAAACTAATATATGTTATCATTGTCAAGTAACAGTTAACTACAAAGTAATTTCTGTTATCATTGTCAATTATCAGTTAACTATACAAACTAATTTCTGTTACCATTGTCAATTATCAGTTAACTATACAAACTAATTTCTGTTGTCATTGTCAATCATTAGTCAACTACAAACTAATTTCTGTTATCATTGTCAAATATCAGTTAACTACAAACTAATTTCTGTTATCATTGTCAAATATCAGTTAACTACAAACTAATTTCTGTTATCATTGTCAATTATCAGTTAACTACAAACTAATTTCTGTTATCATTGTCAATTATCAGTTAACTACAAGCTAATTTCTGTTATCATTATCAATTATCAGTTAACCACAAGCTAATTTCTGTTATCATTGTCAATTATCAGTTAACTATACAAACTAATTGCTGTTATCATTGTCAATTATCAGTTAACTACAATCTAATTTCTCTTATCATTGTCAATTATCAGGTTACTATAGGCTAATTTCTGTTATCATTATCAATAATATAAGTTAACTACAAAATGGTATCTGTTATCATTATCAAATATCAGTCAACTTTACCAACTAGTTTCTGTTATCATTGTCTATTTATCAGTCAACTGCAAAGTAGTTTCTGTTATCATTGTCTATTATCAGTCAACTGCTAACTAGTTTCTGTTATAATTGTCGATTTTCAGTTTATTAATAGAGACAGTGATATATGTATACATTTTTTAGTAGTGTCTGACATATTTTTTATATTATGTAATAAACAATTAGATTCAAAGATTAACGGAGAAAAGTAAAAAGGTTTACATTGTATCCATTTTTATTGGCTACGCGCCTTATAACAATATCAAATAATCGTTTTAATCTGAAAGTTTAAGTTATATTACTATACATCATGTCTAATTAGCATAAACAATAAGAAAAACAGATTTAAAATTAAATAATTACTTGCGAAATATAGAACGAATGAAACAAAGAAAGTTAAGATTTTTTTCTGAATGAGGTCATTCAAGTGGTAAGGTGTGTACACATCTCTCTCAGATCTACGTGTTAACTCGTATGTGCTTAACACTTAAGTGACATACTGACACAATGACTGACTTGGGGCTTCTCTAACAGGTAAGGCATTTCTGTTGACATAACGTCTACCTACTACGGTCTTTCAAATAGAAACTATATTTGGTCTAGCCTTGAGCTTTACGTCTAGGAATCATAAAGTTTAAAATAAACTTGGAGTTTAACGGTGAGAGTACACGATTAAGCATCAAAATTAAAAAGATAAAGATAAAAAAAATCGGTCAAGTACACCACCGCACACATTATATTATTAAAAAGTGTTGTTTAGGCCTTTCGTTAGTAGTAGTAAACAATATCTGCATTTCCAGTTATATAGTTTAATATATGTTATCATTGTCAAGTATCAGTCAACTAAAAGTGTTGTTTAGGCCTTTCGTTAGTAGTAGTAAACAATATCTGCATTTCCAGTTATATAGTTAAAAAAGTCTTATCACAAATGACAAAATATAGGTCATGTTAGTTGCTTCAACCAAAACATCGTTAGTATTTAAAACTCAAAAAGAATAGAAATAATTAAACACGTTGATTCAAGTTATTGTTAGAAGACAGTTTATCATATTTATTTTCCAATTTTATCATAAACAACTCTCTTTCAATACTCCTAAATTCATAGACAATTATCACAATACAGCAAAAATACTAATTATTGTATGCAGACTCATTTTTGTAATAGGCACGTAACAATTTACTAGGTATCATTTATAGATATAAGTTAACTACAACTTAGTTTGTTATAATTTTCAAGTTTCAGTTTACTATAAACTAATTTCTGTTATCATTATAGATATAAGTTAACTACAACTTAGTTTGTTATAATTTTCAAGTTTCAGTTTACTATAAACTAATTTCTGTTATCATTACTAGTCAACTACAAACTAATTTCTGTTATCATTTTCAATTACTAGTCAACTACAAACTATCATTATGAATAATATAAGTTAACTACAAAATATGTATCTGTTATTATATCATTGTAAATTATTATGAGTTAACTAGTTTATGGTATCATTGTCAATCATCAGTCTACAAACTAATAAATGTTATCTTTGTCAAGTATCAGTCAACTACAAACTAATATATGTTATCATTGTCAAGTATCAGTCAACTACAAACTAATATATGTTATCATTGTCAAGTATCAGTCAACTACAAACTAATATATGTTATCATTGTCAAGTATCAGTCAACTACAAACTAATATATGTTATCATTGTCAAGTATCAGTCAACTACAAACTAATATATGTTATCATTGTCAAGTATCAGTCAACTACAAACTAATATATGTTATCATTGTCAAGTATCAGTCAACTACAAACTAATATATGTTATCATTGTCAAGTATCAGTCAACTACAAACTAATATATGTTATCATTGTCAAGTATCAGTCANAAAAAAAAAAATCGAACTAAAAGCAGAATAAATTCAACACGATTAAAAGGTCACTGTTTAGAAAAAAGGGGTTAGTTGTGGTAATAAAAGGTACCGCAATATCACATTTTTATTCATTTCTAAAATAACGTTTAACCACGTGTTTGTTCAATCATAACCGCAATTATATATTTTAAAATGTCTTAGTGTTACATACATTAACCAATTGAATGGTTAATTTCAAAAGTTATATGTATATAAGACTAAGGACATAATAATAACTAATAACATTGAACTCAAACTCTGATTTCATTAAAACCAAAAGTAATTTTTTAACCTCAATTCAATGCAATGTAAAGGATAAATTTAATAACTCATTTAAAAATTTCAATAAAAATACAAATAATTCTATAATGATGCTCAAAAATCGGTCCGAGGCTACTCAGACAAACTCATATTGTTGACACTGTAATTAAATTCCATAATATCTCATTAAATTATTATTATTATTTTATTTATTTTTTTATTTTTTTTTTGTAACAAAAAAGCGTTCAACAGGTGGTTGTTTTTCTTTTTGATTTCGATTATTTAAAAAAAAAAATAAAATTCAGATTTATATTCATCAATATCTTGTGAACTAGATTTTTCCCGGGTCAACCAGCTTATATTGTTAGATTCGTATTTAAATGGACTACATTTTGAAAATTTTTAAATCAAAATTGTCGGAAGCGTTTTCGAGAAATAATTTTTGTCATGTTTGTTCGGAGTTTTTGAGGGGTAAACACCCCCAAATTTGAGCAAAAATTCATTTATCGATTTCGCGTTGGTTATGATTTTTCTGAACGTATATGCCAAATTTCGTCAATATATAGTTTAGGCTCCACGCGTCTGTTTAGAAGACAGACAAACATTAAAAAAAAAAATCTAATTTTTAAGCCATTACATTACTTTCTTTTTATATGAAAAAATAATCATCATTTTGAAAATCATTCGGTTTACGTTTTTCAAACCTAAATTTTGATGTACAAGTAAGTTTTTTCTAACCTTCATTTTAGGGACACTACGTGATATTATATTATTTAAATATGTTTTATACTTATAGTCTTAATTTTGACATTAGAGTCCGTTTTTTCTAACCTCTAAAAAATTATTATCACCAGAACAATTTGACTACTGCAGAGAATAATATCAATTAATTGCTGGCGTTTTGGTACCAAGATGAAAAACATTTTAACAGCTGACTAATAAAACAGCTGGTCAGATTGATTTGTTTATACTGTACAATATAACCTCATATTCATATATATTATTTTTAAAGGCTGGTTTCCATACGATAAATGTCAAAATAAAATTCTCGTCTGGACACGTAAATCTTGTATGATCTCCAGACACGTTTTTCCAGTTGCTAATTAATGAAATAAAATAAAAACGTCAGCAATTTATTTAAAGAAAAAAAAAGAATTCAAATAATAAATTACTTATTTAATTTATCTTTAATATACTCGTACTTTTAATTAAGTTGTATAATTTTGTGTTAATTACAATTTTAACCGAATACTGCTATTTATAATGTTAATGCAGTTTTGTTATTTGAATGTAACAAAACTACCTAGAAGAACCTAAAATATGTATTAAACCTAAAATATGTATTAAAACGTTTAGAAATTTAAATAAAGTACATATAATTTTACTTAAAGAAATTTAAGTATAGGGTTTATTTTGAAATTTATAACTCTTTTATTTTTATAGTTTAATTAAAACTATTTTTTTTTCAAGTTTTGTTTAAATTTTTTAAACTCTATAAATTTTGGGGCTCACCACCTACTTTTTTTTNTCAGATATAGTAATCTTGTAGAGTACTGCAGAGTACCCGTGTCCAATTAATTATCATGCAAGAGATTCTAGGCCTGAGCTTTAACATCTTCCTAACGCTAATACTTCCTCGAGATAACTTCTAACTGTTATGTAGTAGATAAAGAAAATATCAATAGAAAAGAAAACATAATACATCCTAATATTTTTTATTGCAAGCTGAATGAAATGTTATTTCATAACATATTTTATAGCTTCTTAATAGGATATATTATACCTACTAGGATATTTACCTACTATAAAATATTTTATTAGATCGATTTTTGGTCATAATTTAAAAGCTTATATAAATTAGATTATAAACAAATAAAAAGTGAATTATACGCTTTATTTATTAGTTATTTAATCGTTGAAATATGAAAAATAAAACAAATCTTCTTTGCACCATTCCAATGGTAAATGTATTCTGACAAACACACCACTACTACTTATCAAATAGATTTTTCATACATATTTCTTGCACTGCTACTAGCTACATATTTGTAAACCTTCCAATGGTCAATGTAATCCAATAATTACCTCACTGCTAAAGACAGTCAATTTTTCAGGAGATCTATAATCCCCTTTAAAAATGAGGTATCTAAGGATACCTCAATGACATATCTAGGGATAAGCATAGGAAAGGATGGAAAGATAAGCACCATGGACAACTCTCGTATAGTTTAGCAACAGACAGAATGTTCTACTTCGTAAAAATCAGTTTCCTCCGAAAGCGTGAAATATCGGAGAAAACCAAGGGGGGACATGTTAAATATGGTCATTTCTATGTTAAAGAGTACCTAAAATACGCGAGCTTTTATTAGATATTTCAAATTTTAAACAAAACGAATTAAATACATTTTTAAAGAAAGTAATATTGATTTTGATTATCTCGTCCCCCGTCGCCTCTTAAACTCTCCAATCCAAGATCTTTCGAAAAAATTATCGACGGTCCTTTAGTTTTTTACGTCCTTTATCCAACTTTACCTTGCAAAAAGATCATAGCGTTCCTTTTGTCCGTGACCTATCTATATCCTGATACCAGAAATTNCAATGACATATCTAGGGATAAGCATAGGAAAGGATGGAAAGATAAGCACCATGGACAACTCTCGTATAGTTTAGCAACAAACAGAATGTTCTACTTCGTAAAAATCAGTTTCGAAAGCGTGAAATTTCGGAGAAAAAGAAGACAATTTACAAATCTATCTATAGACCTATCTTAACCTACGATTGTTTCCTCGGCAGTTACCTCCAAACATGAAAGCAAAATTCAGGCACAAGAAATAAGATACCTTCGACGAGTAGCAGAGAAGACAATGCAGGACAG
This sequence comes from Gerris buenoi, assembly GCA_001010745.2. Lineage (NCBI taxonomy): Eukaryota > Metazoa > Arthropoda > Insecta > Hemiptera > Gerridae > Gerris > Gerris buenoi. Next base: position 128,445 of record KZ651228.1, read on the forward strand.
AGTTCGAAACTAAACCATCCGGGACTCGCTAAATAAGACATCCTTGATGGACTGGGTCAATAACACCCAGCTAAAGTGGTTCGGACATGTAATACGAATGGACGCCACCCTATTCCCAAAACAAGCTCTGGAAGCAAGGACGAAAGGATGACACCCCCGAGGAAGAAGTATATTGAATTGGCAGGACACCTTTAAGAGCTAGTACTGAGGCAAGGCATGTCCTGGACTGACGCTTTGGTAGAAGCTAAGGTCCGGGATGGTAATAAAGCTTTTTGTCGCCGCCCTACTACACCTTACGGTAGAAGGATCGCCGACTAAGTAAAAGTAATGGGTTATAGGAGCACAGCAATTAAAACTGCTTGTAAATTCGGTGTTAATCGAGTTAATTTACAGATATCCAACAATCAGACCGCAAAAACCTATTTTAGATAAGAAGTTCACTACTTAACATTAACAATACTGCGTAACAAAACTGCGAAAAAAAACGCAACGTTGTCAGTATACCAGAGGGGGACTACATGTTAAATATGGTCATTTCTATGTTAAAGAGTACCTAAAATACGCGAGCTTTTATTAGATATTTCAAATTTTAAACAAATCGAATTAAATACATTTTTAAAGAAAGTAATATTGATTTTGATTATNCCGAAAATGTTAAATGATAGGCTAACATACAGACAAGCGACCAAAAATGTTTAATGAGTGACTAAGACAGACAAGCGACCAAAAATGTTGAATGATAGACTAACAGACAGACAAGCGACCAAAAATGTTTAATGAGTGACAGACAGACAAGCGACAAAAAATGTTTAATGAGTGACAGACAGACAAGCGACCAAAAATGTTAAATAATAGACTAACAGACCGACAAGCGACCAAAAATGTTCTCTGATGTCTAAAACGAAATTCTGTATAGAAACGTTTGATGTTTGAGACAAACAAATAAAGGATAAACTCGGAAGCAATTACACAAAGTGATAAAACTGCGTTCAAGAAGTGAAAATAAACTACATAATTACTTAATTCAAAATTTCTATTTCTAATTTATTCTACCATAACCCAATTTTTAATTTAATAATATTATGATATAAAAATAATCATGGTTGAATAAAGTGAGTGATTGCGTAGGTGTAAAGGTAACAGAGGTAGCAATTAACATTTTTTTAATTATTAGTCTTTACATTTCTTCCTGTTTGTTTTTATTGAAAGAGGTTATCAGCTTATCACTTATCATCATTTCCTGGAGCTTGAGTTTTGTTAAGATAATTTATTTGCACGTATAAAATCTTCTAAAGTATAAGATGATGCTGATTCTCGTCTCAGATATAGTAATCTTGTAGAGTACTGCAGAGTACCCGTGTCCAATTAATTATCATGCAAGAGATTCTAGGCCTGAGCTTTAACATCTTCCTAACGCTAATACTTCCTCGAGATAACGTCTAACTGTTATGTAGTAGATAAAGAAAATATCAATAGAAAAGAAAACATAATACATCCTAATATTTTTTATTGCAAGCTGAATGAAATGTTATTTCATAACATATTTTATAGCTTCTTAATAGGATATATTATACCTACTAGGATATTTACCTACTATAAAATATTTTATTAGATCGATTTTTGGTCATAATTTAAAAGCTTATATAAATTAGATTATAAACAAATAAAAAGTGAATTATACGCTTTATTTATTAGTTATTTAATCGTTGAAATATGAAAAATAAAACAAATCTTCTTTGCACCATTCCAATGGTAAATGTATTCTGACAAACACACCACTACTACTTATCAAATAGATTTTTCATACATATTTCTTGCACTGCTACTAGCTACATATTTGTAAACCTTCCAATGGTCAATGTAATCCAATAATTACCTCACTGCTAAAGACAGTCAATTTTTCAGGAGATCCAAAATTCCCCTTTATGAATGAGGTATCTAGGGATAACTCAATGAAATATCTAGGGATAAGCATAGGAAAGGATGGGAAGATAAGCACCATGGTCAAATCTCGTATAGTATAGCAGTAAACAGAATGTTCTACTTCGTAAAAATCAGTTTCCTCCGAAAGCGTGAAATATCGGAGAAAACCAAGGGGGGACATGTTGAATATGGTCATTTATATGTTAAAGAGTACCTAAAATACGCGAGCTTTTATTAGATATTTCAAATTGTAAACAAAACGAATTAAATACATTTTTAAAGAAAGTAGTATTGATTTTGATTATCTCGTCCCCCGTCGCCTCTTAAACTCTCCAATCCAAGATCTTTCGAAAAAATTATCGACGGTCCTTTAGTTTTTTACGTCCTTTATCCAACTTTACCTTGCAAAAAGATCATAGCGTTCCTTTTGTCCGTGACCTATCTANTATTGGAGAACTATGGATATTTTCGTCTTACATTTATCTTAACGTAATTCAATCAATTAACAAGTTAATTTAAAAATAGATAAAAGCTAATTCTTCAACACATAATTGAACAATTGGCATTTTATATGAACAGAGAAACAAATTGTTTTGACAATCAATAAATATACAATGTGAAACAATGGACTGTATATCACACCTTTTTCGTTTCAATCATTTCTCTCCATTGACAATTATAATTATTAATTAAACTTTAAAAAGATAGAAATAATCAAAACGTCATTATGTATAAAAAGAAATTTTGATGTAAAGACTTTGTTTATGTTTAGTAAAAGTAATTGTATACACTTTCAAATATTGATTTGTATCGATGTTGGTATTTTATCTTTAGGAAGTGCAGTTAAATAGTACTTAATGATTCGATACGATCTAAAAAAAGTTATTCTTTTTATCAGAAAGAAATGTTTCCTTAAAAAATAAATAAAAAATGATACTGTTAATATTTTTATAATGATAGTAATAAGTCAATTGTTGTTTACTTTCTATTATTTTCTTGTTTCGACATAGATCGGATCTTTTTGAATGGACATCGTGCATTCTCTTTCTTCAGGAAGTGCAGTCAATATTATGAAGTACGTCTTCTGATTGATAGATTGGAGAAAGACAAGATAGTGAGGTAATTAGATAGGAAGACGGATGTAAACAGAGTAAGGAGTATGGTATCGGTTCCACTGTGGTGATCATGCGCACAAACATCATGCTTGGCTGACCGCAAGTTCAAGGCTCTAACACTAATACATCTGCATCTTCTTTTGATGTAATAATATCATGCATAATATTTTAATACATCTTATATTATTAAACCTACAAACACAGTCTAACATCAGCTGATTATGTAATTATAAATGATTAAAGCTATACTTTAAATCTTTCCTGCCATTATATATTAACACATCTTTATAAGTTATAGACTGTTAGACTATTATTAATTAAATAGATAATATTTTATGTATTCTTTTTATGTACATCGTAAGTTTCCGCAATCAATGTATATAATCAATCCAGCTAATAATGATAAGATTGATCATCGAAATAGGTTTGAATCATGTGTGAATCTTAGTTGTGATCTTCGCTAATATTTACGTTTCCATGATGTTTCAATACGGGTTAAATACAGATTTTGATTTCAAATTGTTCACGGAAACTTAAATTAAGAACGGATTGAATACGATTTAGATCAAGATACGATAGATACAAAGCACATTTTTCTTCATAAAAACACCACCAATTTTTAAAGATTTATATATATATATTTAAAAAAGAAGATCATTTGAGAACAATATTTGCTTGTATATCTGAACAAATTTCAATATTTCAATTTTATTTTTAAATGTTTTTGATTGAGCACTAAATTACTCTTAATTATATTAGGTTAATTACTTACATATTTGGTTGGTTAATTATTTCAATCAAATTAGAAGGTGCTAATTGATAAAGTAGATTACCTGTAACAAAAAAAGAACTAATATTATAATCAATACAAAAATTTAATGTATAGGTACTATATTTATGTTAGACTGTGCCGTGCACAGGACGGGCTTCTTACGGGACTTGGACAAAAATTGTCAAATATATCTAACTTGGGAGCGTTTATAAGTACTCTGGGGACGTAAACCGTACGGGGCATGAACACAGACGGTGATTTGCCGGACACGCTACGTTCACGCTCCGGTCCGTCGAAAGCTAAACAATTGCACAAGTGAGGAGTGAGATACGTCAACTTTCCGCGGCTGTTCAAGTTCAGAGCTGTTTTTATTCTGGCCAGAATAAATTAACTAAATTTTTTTTTTTGTTATTTTAAAAAATGGGTGATGAAAAGTTGGTTGAGTCAGGGAAAAGTCGGGGAGAAAAAAGCTCTCAACGGGAAAAAGTTAATTTCTTATTTTTTTACAACTTTTTAAGAGCTTTAAAACGAGGAGAGCTTACAACTATCAAAAAGTTCTCACAACTACCAAAAGCACTTAGCAAGTTGTGCAAAAGCCGACAATTATTATTTTTTAAATTATTCAAGAAAAACGACCAAAAAACGCCATTTTTGATACTTAGGTACTGTTGGACTACATTTTTTAGAGGACAAAGAATTTCTTTAAGTATTGAAATAGAAAGAATAGTTTTTATGATATGGTGCATCAAAAATGTAACAATCTATAGCTCGGCGCAGTAATTGGCCACACACGGTAAGGCTGAGCCTCGGCTCCGTGGCGCGGCGCTGGCGTCGCGGACGTTAGGTTCTCCTTTTTCCAACATTTTTTAGTTTTTTTGCCATGGTGCCTTAAAAAGCCAAATTAATTTTCCCTTTTCCCTTTATGAAAAGCAATTTATCCTAACTATCCCCGTACGTGGCCCGGAGCGCTCTCCCCTAGCCCGTTCTAACATAAATTGGCCTTTAGATGGGAACAGAAAACAATGCGGCACTTCTTTAAATTGTTAATCCCCTTTTAAAAAAACATAGGGGAATAGCAACCTAAAGAAGGTGCACAGAATGTTCTTCTTTAGACTGTTACTCCCTTTAAAAAAAAACAGAGGGGAGTAACAATCTAAAGAAGGTATCTTCTGTGATAT